>JACXGM010007132.1:13333-31368 GCA_016801145.1 Umbra pygmaea | reverse complement strand
GTCCATGTAATATTTGGGTTACAAGTGGACCAGTCCATGTAATATTTGGGTTACAATTGGACCGGTCCATGTAATATTTGGGTTACAAGTGGACCAGTCCATGTAATATTTGGGTAACAGGTGGACCAGTCCATGTAATATTTGGGTTACAGGTGGACCAGTCCATGTAATATTTGGGTTACAGGTGGACCAGTCCATGTAATATTTGGGTTACAGGTGGACCAGTCCATGTAATACTTGGGTTGCAGGTGGACCAGTCCATGTAATATTTGGGTTAAAGGTGGACTACTTAATGTAATATTTGCCAAGATTTAAATGACGCAAGAGTAGAGACTGCCCCCTTTGATTTCTGGATTGAATTTCCCTTGAAGGAAATTTGAGAAGTATAAAAGCTGGTATTTAGTCACAAATCCTTTGCATGCAATAACAGCGGTAAGTCTGTGTCCCATTGACATCACCAACCCTTAGTGTCATCCTTTAGATGCTTTGCTAAGCCTTTAGTTTGCTTTTTTGGGGGAGTTTCTGAATTCATTCTTCAGCAAGTGGATTGCATGATCAATTTGATTTAAAATCACCGTTTTAAATGATAAATTATTGTCAATTATCTTTCAGCAACCTGTGTGATGATTGGTTAGAGTTATCTGTTGTTTAATTCCAGTTAATTAGCATTTTACCAAGTATCATGTTCATAAATAACTTTGATGATAAACTTCCCATTTTGTAGGTTTGTACTTAGTAAAAATGCTGGAATATGTAACTGTATAGGAGCCCATAGAATGTATTGATTCTGAAGAGAGACAGATGATTTTCTGAGACATATGTTGGGGTGTACCGGTACTCAGTTACGCTGAGTACTGTATGTTTTGAGACAGACATTTTTACTTTACACTCCGAATACTTATGGAGGGAACTGTAGCTGTAATCAATTATGTTTCCAAAAAACAGTGTTATCTGACTATAGATAGTTTTGAAATTCAGAGAGGGTGTTTATCAAAATTCACTGACACATTCTTTTTAATGACATTCATTGCAGAATCGCTAAAATGTATGATTTACAATGATGCATTTCATGAGTCCTTTGTTTCTTTTTCTAAAAACTTTTAAATAGTCAAAATTATCAAAAATAATCAGATTATATAAATTAGTTAATTGTAAAGATTTTTACGAGTATTAACTGCAACAAGTCACTGCTACAACCTTCCAGAAGAGAGCCTTGTTTTGCAGTGATCTGAACACCATTTCTCCAACATGCCATTGGTATGATGTATAGTCAAAATCCAAAAGTACAGAATCCTACACATACGCTTTCATTCACTTGCAAGCAAAAGCAGAAGATGTCTGATACATGAGAAATTGAGTAATAACTCTAAAGAATAGCTGCTTCTGTATTGAACACCTGGAAGGTAACAACTGAAAATGTTGGTGGTAAAGGCCCAGAACGTAATAGTATTAGCAAAATAGCTGTGTTAAAACTGGTGAAGGTGGATCAACAGTAAACTAACTCTACAAATCCACCTAGTCAGCATTTTGACAAAATGAATGAAGGTCTAAAACACACACACAAACACACACAGTGTAACAGACCTGGACAGAGAGATTCCTCTCTTCATTGGGTAGTATCCTGTATGTATAAACACAGTTCTGGTACCTAGAAGAGGAAAACAGATGTCACATATACGTATGTACTGCATATCCATACAGTACGTATGTTTGTACTGTATGTATGTAGAAATATATACAGTATCTAACCTACTGGTCAAAGGTTTTAGAACACACAGGAAAAATCACCATGTGGCATTCAATTGATTAAAGTACAATATATATATATATATCCAAGACATTTCTAATGTTGCAAATGGTAATCACTGTTGGAAATCACTGATTTAGAATGGATTGTTCGAATATAACAGAAAAGCCAAATTTTCAGCAGCCATTAATTCAGTATCCTAATGATGAAACCTTTAGCTTATTCAAAATTATTCATGTTTTGACTATAATTTCAAAACAATTGAATGACACCGTGGTGAAGGAAGGTATCCGTTTCTTTCAAAACACATGCACATCCCTGGGTGTTCTAAAACCTTTAATTGGTTGCATAGATATGAACTACAGTTACTACAGTCAACTGATATTTATCTGATATTACCATTGATTATATTTTGGATTAAAATAACACAAAGTTAGTGAAAGCTCACAGATGTTATTAGAAAAGGTGCATAAATGATATGACATACTGTACACTCCCACACACTTCCCCTTGCATTTTGTGTATGTATGTAAAAGAGTACTGGACCATTTCAGTATTTGTTTACTAATTATTCAAATGAGAGCTTGAAGTAGATGTGTGATGTGAGTGCAATCTAATCTACCTAGCTTTTCAGCATGACCAAGCGTACATGTACAATACATCCGGAAAATATTCACAGCACTTCACTTCTTCCACATTATTCTGAAATTGATTAAATTCATTATTTCCTTAAAAATTCTACAAACAATACCCCATAATGACAATGTGAAAGAATTGTGTTTGAAATCTTAGCAAATTTATAAAAAATATGAAATGAAGCACATACACAAATACGTAAGTGTTCACAGCTTTTGCCATAACACTCAGGTGCATCCTGTTTCCACTGATCATCCTTCAGATGTTTCCACAACCTGATTGGATTCCACCGGTGGTAAATTCAGTTGATTGGACATGATTTAGAAAGGCACACACCTGTCTATATAAGGTCCCACAGTTAACAGTGCATGTCAGAGTGCAAGCCATGAAGTCCAAGGAATTGTCTGTAGACCTCTGAGACAGGATTGTATCGAGGCACAGATCTGGGGAAAGGTACAGAAAGATATTTGTACACCAGGACACTCCCCCCCAGCTAAACTGAGCGATCTAGGGAGAAGGACCTTATTCAAGAACCTGATGGTCACTGTGACAGAGGTCTAGTGTTACTTTGTGGAGAGAGGAGAACCTTCCAAAAGAACAACCAACTCTGCAGCACTCCACCCCTTAGGCCTGTTTGGTAGAGTGGCCAGACGGAAGCCACTCCTCAGTTAAAGACTTGAGAGCCCACCTGGAGTTTGCCAAAAGGCACCTGAAGGATTCTCACACCATGAGTAACAAAATTCTCTGGTCTGATGAAAGACAGATTGAAATCTATGCCCTGAATGGTAAGAATCATGTCTGCAGAAAACCAGGCACCGCTCATCTCCTGGCCAAAACCATCCCTACAGTGAAGCATGGTGGTGGCAGCATCAAGATGTGGGCATGTTTTTCAGTGGCAGGAACTGGGATACTAGACAGGATTGAGGGAAAGATGAATGCACTAAAATACAGAGACATCCTTAATGAAAACGGCTCTGGAACTC
The DNA here is from genome assembly GCA_016801145.1 of Umbra pygmaea. NCBI lineage: Eukaryota > Metazoa > Chordata > Actinopteri > Esociformes > Umbridae > Umbra > Umbra pygmaea. The sequence goes on along the minus strand of JACXGM010007132.1, from coordinate 28,002 downwards.
AGAGTGGGGTGAAGGTTCATCTTTCAACAGAACATTGACCTGCACACAGCCAAGCACATAGCCAAGATGAAAAATGAGTGGCTACAGGACAACTCTGTGAATGTCCTTGAGTGGCCCAGCCAGAGCACAGGCTTGAACACGATTGAACATCTCTGGAGAGATTTGAAAATAATTGTTCACCAATGCTCCAAATCCAACCTGATGGAGCTTGAGAGATCCTGCAAAGAAGAATGGGATAAACTGCCCAAAAATAGATTTACTCTTACTCAAAAATGCTATAATTGCTGCCAAAGGTGCTTCAACAAAATATTGAGCAGAGGCTGTGAATACTTATGTACATGTGCTTTCTTTTTTTTTTAAAGATATCAAACACACTTCTTTCACATTTTCATTGTGGGGTAATGTTTGTAAAATGTTGAGGGAAATAACGAACATAACGAAATGTGGAAAAAGTGAAGTGCTGTGAATACGTTTTGGACACACTGTAATTTAGTAGTAGGCGGACATGGGATTGTACGTTGCTTTGGATAAATGTGTCTGCAAAATTGCATATACCGCGGCAAGAAAATGTTTGTAAACCCTTTGGAATTACTTGGATTTTTGGCCATAAAATGTAATCTGACCTTCAACTAATTCACAAAAACAGATAAAGTCTGTCTAAACTAATAACACACAAATCATTATATTGTTCTTTTCTATATTGAATAAAATGTATAGTGCAGGTTGGAATACATATGTGAACCCCTAGGCTAATTAGTGCTCCAAAAGCTAACCTGGAGTCCAATTAATGAGACAAGATTTAAAGCGTTGGTCGAGCTGCCCTGCCCTATAAAAACCACACATATTTAGAGTTTGTGATTCACAAGAGATTAAGAATTGTTGACTTCAAAATAAAGCTGGAAAGTGTAACAAATGTATCTCAAAAGTCTTGACTCTTCAGTAACAATTCTTACTTGTTCTTCAGTCCACGGTAATACAAAGTGTATATGATTGTAGAAAGTTTAGCACTGTTGCTACCCCTTGGAGGGGCCGTCTTGCAAAGATTACTGAAAGAGCACAGCGCAGAATGCTCAATTGATGTTAAAAAGAATCCTAGAGGGTCAGCTTATGTCTTACAGACATTTCTGAAGCATGCTATTATTTCTATTGACAAGCCTATGATACATAAATAAGGAAGAATGGAGTTCATGGGAGGACAGATTAAACCAAATTTGTGTTGTTTGGAATGAACACACAACACAATTTTTTTTAATGGCACAGCACACCAACAGAAAAACTTCCTCCTAACTGTAAAATATGGTGGAGAAGGCATTGTGGTTTGGGCCTGAACAGCCTGCCATCATTGATGGAAAGATTAACTCCCAAGTTCATCAAGACATTTTGAAGTTGGGTAATGCAACAGGACAACGTCCCAAAGCCCAGACATAACAACAACAACAACCACAGGTTGGCTTTAACGGAAGAAAATATGGCTTCTGGTGTGGCCCAGTCAGTTAGTCCTGACCTCAACCCAATTGAGATGCTGTGGCATGACCTCCAGAGCAATTCACATCAGTTATCCCAAGAATATTGCTGAACTGAAACAGTTATGTAAAGAGGAATGGTCAAAAATCCCTCCTGTGTGCTGTGCAAGTCTGCAACTTCAGGAAACATTTGGTTCAGGTTATTGCTGCCAAAATAGGGTCAACCAGTTATTAAGTCCAAGGGTTCAAATATGTTGTCTACCCTGCACAGTAAATGTTTAAACGCTATGCTCAATAAAAACATGGATATTTGTAATTGTGTTATTATTCTAAGCATAGTGTGTTTGGCTATTGTTTTGGAGATTTATGATCAATTTATACAGAAATTCAGGTAATTCCAAAGGGTTCGCATACATTTTTATATCCACTGTATGTTAAAAACTGGATCAAGTGTAATAATATAACTTGGAGAGTGTAATATTGAGTGCATTGCTCAAGGCCATAAACATATATTTCAAAGAGGTATGTGCCCAAATTAACACATTAGGTACAGGGACATCACCTTGGTGCAACTTAGGGTAGAGTGCCTTGCTCAAGGACACAAAGACATTTGGCACAGTTGTGAATTAAACCAGGACCCTTCCAACTACATGTCAGACTCCCTAACCAGTGAGACAGACACACAATCTTAATCTGCTAGAGGGGTATTCAACTCTGGACCTCGAAGCCAGATCCACTCCATTTTTTCATTGCAACCCTCTAATCTGAGACTTATTTAGAGCTGGGACACCAGGTGAGTCCAATTAATGTTGAGGTAGAACAGAAAACCAGCAGGCTCCGGACCCCGTAGGGTTAAAGTTGAATACCACTGGCCTAGAGTGTCCTACTAGTGCAGTTTATTATTCCTACTCTGCTACAGTACTTGCATGCAAAGTAATACATTATGGGATAAGCTGTCAGTATGATCTTCCTTCCTCAATTTGATCTTTCAAATAGCATGTAGCAAAAGCCCTGTCAATTAAATCTGTATTCTTCTATTTCTAAAATAGAGTAGCTTGTCTACATGACAGTCATTGATATTTTCTACTCAAAAACTACTTTAGATATAATGAGTATTGTAAATAATAGTATGTGACAAGCTTGTCATCATTTGGCTACATTTGCCTTCCTCTGTCAATTTCCTCATTGCCTGTCTGTCTAACCAACACACATGATTAGCAGTCAGTATTGATCTGCCAAATAACAAAAAATGTAAATGTAATACCTTAAGCACAATGTACTTACAGAACACAGAGGGCATATGCTCCTTGTATGGACTCACTGTCTCGAAGGAGGAAGCTTCCATCCCTGGCTGCTTTGGAGAGCAGGTCTTCAGCTTTGGACCTGGTAATGTTACCATGGTGCCACGGCTGGTATGGCACAGACATCCTGCTCCTCACTACTGACCACACTCAGGGCCAGAGTTCTGCATCGGCTCTCAAGCTAGACAATGACACAAACCACAGGACTGAACAAGCCAACTAGCTAGCAGACATATCCTTCATATTTCTTGTTTATGTTCGTTTTTCCTGTCTCTCTCTCTCTCTCTATATATATATACATATATATTTATATATATATATATATATATATATATATATTTGTCTCTTTCTTCTCGATCACTCTGTCACGCTCTCTCTCACTCTGTCTCTCTTCCTGTCAGAGGGACGAAAGCTGTAAAAAGGAAGCTGCTATAAACATGACTGTGAACTTCCTCATTTAAAAAGTTACAGAGAGAGAGGAGCGCAGGAGAGAGAGTTAAACTACTTTGACTATAACACCAGAGAAAACGCACACACACTAATTCACTCACACAGGAATGAGGCTGGTGGTCTTTTGTGAGCAACGCCTATTAGAGAATTTTAATTATTAACCAGGCCACCAAGACAGAAATGTTAACCTATCCAAACACTATTACGTCGATGTTGGACTGTTAGTCTGGTGGACTAAAAAAGTAGATGACTTTTAAATCTGGTGGATTCTGCTGACTTGCAACCCAAAATTGACACTTTTTCATGTGTAGTGCACTACATTCGGGTCTGTTCAAATTAGTGCATTTTGTGCATGTATTGAATAAGGTCCCATTTGTGATGCAGAACTGGTCTTAAAAGGGAAGCTGCCATGTGAAGTGTTTAAGATACGCCTACGGCTGACTTGGTCTTGCTACCAACACTACTAACTTGGTATAACTACCTACACTACTAACGGGGTCTAACTACATAAGCTACTTACTGGTTCTAACTACCTACACTAATAATTTGGTCTAACTACCTAGAGTACTGTCTAGGTCTAACTAAAGTACCTACGCTGCTAAGTGGGTCTAACTACCTACACTACTTACTGGTTCTAACTACTTACACTAATATTTTGGTCTAAATACCAACACTAATATCTAACTACCAACAATAATATCTAGGTCTAACTACCTACACTACTAACTGGGTCTAAGTACCTAAACTACTAATGTCGCTTTACTACTAAGCCTTCATTTAACAAAGAAACCTTAATGTTATCAGAAACATGCAAATGTTTGGGTAACACTTTATTTTGAGAGTCCAAAAAGTGTATCTGTAGATGCTCTACAGATTATCTGCAGACTATCAACAACATTTTAACAAACTATCACTAACCCTAACCCTAACTCTAATCCTAACCTTAACCATTCCCCTACTGTTAACCCTAACCTTAACCATTACCCTAAAACATATTCTAAACTTACCCCTACACTTAAACTACACAATTATTTGCTTATCAACAGATAGATTGTTGATAGTTTGTTTATAGTCATATCATCAACAAACTATCTGTAGAGCACCTACAGATGGAATTTTGGACTCTACAAATAAAGTGTAACCCATGTTTGTTTTTCCAACCTTATGGGGACCCAGAACTCCATGATCCCTATGTCCTAACCTTAACCTTTAATGCCTAAAGCTGAAAATTACCCCAATACTTACAGTGTCTGACTGTATGTTTTCCCATCAAATTCAATTCAAAATCTTTATTAATCCCACAAGTGGCAATTAGTTTAAAGCAGATACAAACAACACACATGTACAACAACACACAAGCCTACATAAAGGCCTACACAAAAACATTTTTCTCATTTAGAAGTCGAATTGCAGAAGGGATAAAAGAATTAGAGTGGTGGTTAAATTTAAAAACAGGTCAAATATAATAAAGTCTTGATAGCAACAGAGAAAATTCACTCTGAAGTACCTGATCTGGTGAAGACATAATGCTCATTGCTTTTTGCAAGATTTATTGGTTACAGAAATAACGTTATTGTCTTTGTTTCCCACCAATAATTTTAGAGCAGATTTTGACTAAATTGATCAAGCCTAACTGTAAGACTGTGAAACCTTCAAATAGAAGAAATAGACAAGGCTTTCAATAAAAGATTGATAAAAGTGACAGAGGATGACAGGCCTAATAGAGAAGGAATTCAGTTTCCTGAGTAGGTGAAATCTCTGTTGCCCTTTTTCACAATAGCCTCAGTATTCAGACTGAATTTAAGGTAGACATCAAAAACAGTACCTAAATATTTATATGAGGTAACCATTTCAACATTGTCATTTTGAATAATGGACTCCCTAGCTGCAGCTTTATACCGTCTAAAATGAATTTGAAGTTCCTCGTTTTTTGAGACATTTAAGTCCAATAAGTTTTTGCCACACCAAGAAACAAAGTCAGGGAGAGCCTTTCCGTGATCAGATGCTGAACCTTGGAGAAGGGACAGCAATACCGTGTCATCTGAAAATTTGAATAAGTGGCTGCCCTCCTGAGGGCTCCTACAATCATCAGTATACATAATAAAAAGAAGAGGAGAGAGAACACAGCCTTGTGTTGAGCCTGTGGACATAATTAGAGAGTCTGAGAAATGGTTGTTTACCATGACCCTCTTCTCACGACCATCAGAAAATGTAAAATCCACAAAATAAGCTGTTTAGGCAAATTAAAAACACTTTTCAACTTCTGTATTAAAAAGTGCAGCTGCATTAATTTAAACGCAAAGGAAAAATCTGCAAACAGAAGCCTGACATGAGCTTGTGGCTTTTCTAAGTGTTTGTAGATGCTATTCAGAATAAAACGCTTTGCATCCTCTACTCCTCTTCCTGCCTGATAGGCAAACTGAAGAGGATCAAGTTTCTCTACATATGACAGAATAAGCTTTTTAAAAAAAAAATGCAATGTCCTTTCCTGAATATGACATATTTTTCAGGTTGAATTATCTTTGCAAGGATATCAGAATCCCGTTATATGGCTCAACACACACACAAATAAAAAACAAACACACTCATGCACTGGAGATCCCCCTAACATCTTTCTCACTCTCTCATTCTGCTCAGTTCATTGTTCAGGCAGTGGACAGGAAATCATGCACAGATACAAGCGAAGAAATAAATGTTCTGCTGGCAAACGACAGCTGCAGTCACATGACCTGTAAAGAAACCCCAAGTCTTACACAATGACACATTACCACAGGCCTGTGTGGAGGTTTCCATCCTGTGTCTATTTCAAGTGACACACTTTGCCTTTTGAAGTGCACCACTTTTGACCCATTCCCTTTGTAGTGTCCTGCTTTTGACCCATTTCCCCTTGTAGTGTACTACTTTTGACCAGCCGCGGTCGGTGGATCTTAATTGGGGAGGACAGGCTCGTATTTTGCTCGGGACCGGAGTAAATGGAATGGTGCGCAACGCACAAAACCCAGTGTTTTTTAGTTTTGCACACTGGGTTTTGTGCATTGTGCACCATTCCATTCACTCCGGTCCCGAGCGTAATACGAGCCCGTCCTCCCCAATTAAGATCCACCGACCACGGCTGCTTTTGACCCTTTTCCAATTGTAGTGTACTACTTTGGATAGAAGGGTCCTAAAACATACAAATATTTACCTAATAAACACTTAATACCCACTTATAAACTTAGATTCTAATATTGCTTAAATTGTTTACTTTAAACCAGTAGGCAACTGCAAGTAAGATTGATGTTATGTATTATGGCTTTATGCATGTGACTTTTGAAACTAATTGCAAACTTGAAAATACAAAATTAATAAAGTTAATACATTTTGTACATTTTGTTCATAATTTGTACATTTTTTATTTAAGCCAATTTATTTACTTACAGAGTTATCAAGCGATTAGATGAAAAATCAAAAGGCAAGCATGGGATAATTAGCATGCAATATTTAACATGAGATATTTAGCATGAGATATTTAGCATGAGATAATTAGCTGGAGATATTTATATGAGATAATTAGCAGGAGATATTTAACATAAGATGTTTAGCATGAGATAATTAGCATTTAATATATAACATGAGATAATTTGCATGAGATAATTGAGGTCAGAACAGTTTGTTAAAGAACACAGGAAGTGATCTTAGTTGGCTCTAGTGCTGTGTCATAATCATAGACTGTAATATAGGGTAACGACCATAGACAGTATAAATTAATGGACGAACAGATGCCATTCATTACTATGGAGAGCAATTGAAGTCAATTAGAATCACTTTTTCGGTGGTAGCCGAGCTTACTGCGCAGCCTCAAGCTGAGCGTGATGACATAGATGTGACGTGAGCAACGTCTCTGAAAGTTATTGTTCTCGTAGCCGTGCCAAGAGAAATCTGAATCTTGCCTCTTGCAGAGACTGAGAGCATGAGTATTTCCAATCCATCAAATTGTTGCTGAAATATTTTGTTCCGATGCTTTTCATGGACTCTCTATGGGCTTCTCTCTTGACTGTATGACTCCACATCTCCCGATTGCCATCGAGCCTTTCTTGGACTGTACAGTAATTTCTCTATTGTGCGACAGAAATTTGAGTGGTTATGACACAACAGTTAGCATATTTTTACAAAAATGGCTGCTATGGGGCCATAACGTGAAATACAAGGTAATTACATACTTTTTATAAATTGTCCTGCTGCTTTAGAAATAAACAATGGAAAAATAGAGTCTTTAAATGCTTCAGATGTAAATCTATTTGCTGTCAAAGTGATTCTAAAATGAATGGAAGTCTATGGAATGCTAACGTGAGGTTTCATCAAGACTTGAGTCGTTCAAAACAGAAAATGACGTCAGTCTAAAGGAAAATATCAGATTGGCTGGAACTGAGTCAGATATGATTTCAAGAAGTCTAGCAAAGAGATTGAACATTTACGAATCTTTTTTACACAACCCATGCAGAATGTTTGTGTCAAAATTCTGTAAGAACCAGTCCACAAATTAATTTTGCTCTCCATAAATAAGGAACATTTCACATACTCAGTTTTTCCATTAGTATTGATTATATCACACACAAATACAGTACATAAAGTATTTGTTTGTGGATTTTGAAATAGTTTATTTGCAGATTGTGACATTTATTTGTGAATCATGTTTCTTATTTACAGATCATGATGTATTAGTATGTAAAATCCAGCCCAGGGTGGGCTGGAGTGGACACATTATTTGAGAGATGGACTCCATGTGTAAAATGTATAGTTCTTTTTATTTTGCTTCCTTAATATGGCCAGTGCTTTGCATTGTAGATTTATGTTAGGTTATTGAATGTATTGTGTACTAGAAAAAAGGGCGCCATCCCCTGTTCACCTGGTGCTATTGTTAGGATTTATTAGGCTTGATCTAGTGGCTGGATTATGCTGATTAATGATTACTCTCAGCCGGCATTCCTCAGTCCCTATTTAAGCCCAGGTGAACAAGGGATGGTCCTGTTCATTGATCTATTGTAATTTCGTGTTGGTTGCTGTTATCCTGGGAAGATGTACTCGTTCTCAGTATGTAAGTAGAGCGTTAAATGTATTATGTGAGCTTGAGTCAAGCATATGTCTATATGTTAAACTTTACGCATATATGCTATGTGACAATTTAAGTGACAGACATACTCTTTCTGCCTCCTGTTCATCAGTTGAGGATTTGCGTAGGCTCTGCATCTGTACCTGTTATTTTAGCCTAGTATCTGCTATTATAGGTCGTTGTGCGTACTCGCTATGTTTTCATATGCATTCCTCTACTCTGTACACTCCTGGGACTATTCTACATTAAATCAACAACCATCTACTGCCTGCTTGGTTTCCCTCTCTCTCCATATCCACCATTCACTTTGACATAGTATGTGAATTTGGTAACACTTTATTTTGAGAGTCCAAAAAGTGTATCTGTAGATGCTCTACAGATTATCTGCAGATTATCAACAACATTTTAACAAACTATCACTAACCCTAACTCTAATCCTAACCTTAACCATTCCCCTACTGTTAACCCTAACCTTAACCATTACCCTAAAACATATTTTAAACTTACCCCTACGCTTAAACTACACAATTAATTATTTATCAACAGATAGATTGTTGATAGTTTGTTGATAGTCATATCATCAACAAACTATCTGTAGAGCACCTACAGATGGAATTTCGGACTCTCCAAATAAAGTGTAACCGTGAATTTTAAATGTGTTTATTTGCAGATTGTCAATTCTATTTGTGGACCTTGTTTCCTATTTACAGATCATGAGGTGTTTGTTTGTAGACTTTGTTCATTTGCAATTTTTTTTTAGTAAATTACATCACAAAACTTGAGTCAAAACAAATAAGAACCAATCCGGACACATTATTTGATACACAAATACAAAATTAAAAAAAAATTGTGGATGGTGAAGTATATTTGTGGATTGTTTCATCTTTGTAGATTAGGAGACATTTGTTTGTGGATATTACATTTATTTGTGCATTGTGTATTCTATTTACAAATTGTTGTATGGTATATATTTGTGACTTGTAGTCTGCACATTTGCAATAATATTGAAGCAAATCTAACTCCATATGTTTCGATCACAACGTTAGTCTTAAGAGCCAAGTCTGATACCATCATGGCCCAAGCACTCAGGGGATGGGGGACAAGAAGGAACTGGAGGCAGAGAATATGGAAGTATCTCAGCCTGACAACCAAATACAGGGTCTGGAGCCAGACTGTATGGCGGCTGTAGCCCAAACGAACTGGGATGAATTGAGGATCTAAATTCTGAGAGAGGTGAAACAGGATAAACACTAGTGGGATTGTTCCCAGTTTAAGTCAGGGAGGCAGCAGGGCAACAGACAACCTAGAGTATATAGATACAAATGGCAAATAAGAGATGCATAATAGGGAATAATTTTCCAGCCTAAATTAGTTTCCATTTTAAAAATATCAAGAAATATTTTTTGTTGTTTTATTTTAAAGAAGCTGGTCACTGAAAAACCATGTTAACCCAGTTTTGGGGTAGATATATGTAAATCTGGGACACTTGATTAATTAGTATGATATCCTCTATTCTAACTCATCGTTAATTGCACCCACCTTGTGTACCAGTCTAAATAGGTGCTTGATTAGATGGTAGCAATGAAAAATGGACACTGCCTTCAAAGGGCAGATTTGACTATGCCTGCCTTGGAGGAAAAGGTCACTGAAAATCAATACAAAGCTATTCTGAGTGATCACCTTCACGCAATGGTGAAACATTTCTATCCTGATAGACGTGGTCTCTCCCAGATTGACAATACAGGAACTTTAAATTTAACCTTCAGGTTCACTATAATATTAGGCCACTAAGTGGCGCTGTGGTCTAAGTCACTGCAGTACACCATGGCTCTTCAGGAGAGAGTTTGTGAAGGCCCAACACTTGAACTACTTCTTTCGCCTTTGAGTTTGTATGTTTACAGATAGGAACATAAACATAATTCCCTAACCACTGGACTAGGCAATATTGCTTATTAATAATAATAATAATAATAATAATAATAATAATAATAATAAAATAGTAATACATGGTAGTTAGTGTATATAGCGCATTTCAAGGACCCAAGGTTGCTTTACAAAACTAGAAAAACAGAGAAAGGAAAAGAAAACAACACAAGGGGAAGGCAGGGTAGCGCAAATTGGAATATCGCTGCTGGGTATTTGGGATAGATTATTTGGATTATCTACCTTGCCACGTCGCCCAACAGCAACTCCTTGTGTGCAGATCAGGGGCCTGTAAGTTCAACCGCGGAAGTATAGCTGGTGAGTGTTATCATCCCACACATCATCTGACTAAAGGCTTCTGTGTTGGATGAGCAGTGCAAAAAAAAACCTGCTGGCTCTGTGACATGTGGATGGGTGTACCGTATGAGCAGAGATGGGAAGTAACAGTAACGAAGAAATACTCAAGTCGATTTTTCAGATATTTATACTTTACTATTTATTTTGTGCCGACTTTTTACTTTTACTTCTTACATTTTTAACACGAGTATCGGTACTTTCTACTCCTTACATTTTACAAAATTGTCTCGTTACTTTAGTTTCAAATAATTTCAGTGAAGTTACCATTATTATTTCTCGCGTCATCAATACCAAATTCAATCTAATTGAATGGAAGTATATGTTGCATTTGACGCACCACTACAAGACGACTCGACAGATTCAATGGCATTAATTCACTGCAAATCATTGCGGATTGATCGCGGTAACGTTAGCATAGTATTATGTACGGTGACATGATTGAAAATGAAAAATCCCAGAGATTCGACAAGCTTTAAGGCATTCCCAATCATCCTTAGCCTAATCTGAGGGAGATGTTTGACATAGTAGTCATGAAGAATGTCTCCTGGTAAATGTGCTGCAAATTTGAGGTATACATTTGAACACTTTGCGGTCTCTCTCTCCTGTCCATCCCAGACACACACACACACACACGCTTTTTCACTCACTCACTGTCCTACACACAATAACATTATGACACGTTCAACATCACAAAAGGTGTGTACCGGTATATTTGTCCTATACAAAAATTACATTCTGACACGTTACTATACAGAAGGTCTGTAGTTGCTCCTAAGCTCCTAAGGGGTTCAGGACAAATCCATGCACATCTACAGATTTGAGAGCATACATCACTTGCCGTTTTTCTTTTGCTGGATGTCTATTTGCAATTTAATAAATATTTTTTTAATGCAATGCACACAGAATTTGTAATTTCTCCAACTTTTATAGTACTTCCGACAGGAAGCTGACAGGAATCCCCGGGCCCGGGACACAACTACACATTTAGGGGAGCCCAGTAAAAGAAATATGACTGTCCAAAAACAATATTTGGGGCCCCCTCAGGACTGGGCCTGGGACAACAGTGAAGAAGCAACAAAAAGTGGGACACAATCATGAAGTGGAACGAAATATATTGGATATTTCAAACTTTTTTAACAAATAAAAAACGGATTTTGGGCGAGCAAAATTATTCAGCCCCTTTTAGTGCAGCAAACTCTCTCCAGAAGTTCAGTGAGGATCTCTGAATGATCCAATGTTGACCTAAATGACTAATGATCAGTGCTTGAAGTGGGGTAAAAAAGGTGCCGGTACTCTCTTGCATTGGCAAATGGTTATGACATTTGAGATTACTACAGTGAACTTTGAGATATTGCTGGTACAACAACAATGTATTGTTATTTACAACAACATAAATGCATTTATTTAAACAAGTCGTGTGTGTGTGTGTCCCTTGACCAACAGTCAGGCCATGCATGTGTTTCGTTACTCACATTGATGACGTTGGTGTCATTGACTAAGGTAACGTTAAGGTTGGTAGCTGCAGACTCCTCATTAATGCTAGCAGTTCCGCTCACATCAACCTTCAAGGTCTAAGGAGTTTTAGGTCTGCCTGGCACAAATTTGATCTGTTGGCCTCTAGAAAGGTCATACTTTGACCTATAGTGAAGTGCTTTATGGTTTTTGACTCAGCAGAACCATGGGTACAACATGGATGAATGAAATCCAACATCCATGGCCGCGGGAACTAGGGGTGCTGAGGGTGCTGCAGCACCCCCCGCTGACAGCACGTGAAAATGAAATGATATTAGCTACTTCAAATAAAGTTTTAGTTTTTCATACGGTTTTTAATTTTCCACCTTTTATTCATAAAATTGTTCAAAATATAATTTTGTCTACAATAGAATATATATATTTAGAGTATCAGCTTTCTTTTCAAATCCGTCAGAATAAAAAAAATCTAATCTAAAAATGAATCAATGTCAGATAGCAGAAGGTCAGTTGATGACGGTCTAACTCCCAGCACCTCATCGAGGTGTTTAACGTTACTTGGATCAGCCAATGAGCAGGATGTTGTTGATGACGCTAGCAGCAGGACTATCGTTAAGACTCTGTATGTGCCCCCCCAAACAATGAGATCCCCCCCAGGGTCCAACGTTAACTTTTTAATCACTGGCCCGGACTGAATTATTACTGGCCCATATTAAGTAAAAATAAATACAAATTGTTTGTTGATGTTCCCGCGGCTATGCCAACATCCTGCATTTTTGAATTTTGTTTTATTAAATATTTATCCCAAAAAAACTAAAGAACATATGTATATATTTTTTTATGTGTTAAAGCATGTAAACCATGATGAATAAGGCTTTTTAATGCATATTGTCAAGCCCCCGGGGCTCCTGGACCAGTGTGCAAAGTTTGGAGGCCATTTTAGAATAAAGACAATCCTGTTGTCAAATACTGAAGCTGACCTTCCCCCCCCCCCCAAAAAAAAGAAGAAAAAGAAAGTTTGGAGGCCATACAAACAAGTCAACATCAAAATGCTGCACCCATTTCTTACTAAATTTCTATACGTTTTTGAAATCCCAGCAATTTTTTACATCCTGTCTGTAATGTGTTTAGTAAAACAAGGCTACAGTCTAAAAGACATGACCAACTTTGAGGCGCTATAGCTCCGGCTGTCTTTAACACACAGGGATGAGCCACAACACATTCTCTGCGTCTGATCTTTGTCTTTCCAACGGTACCAACCACGTACGGTTCCCGAAATAATAAGCTCATGAATCGTACCAGATGTTTCTGATGGACTTGGACCTCTGTTGACGTGTCTGGCTCTGGAACACGTGTTATTTTAGTACCTTTCTGAAGCCAGGCTAACATAACGACTTACAAAAAAACAGGCTTCTTTTTAGAGAAACTTTTTAGTTGCTTGGTTTTCAACAGTAAAAAATCTGTTACGGTCAGGCGACAGCCGCAGGCATCAGACCAACATCAGACAGCATTTTGGAACTAGCCTCCATGGAAAAGCGAACTTGTGATAGAGTGGGCCGACTGCTTGCCTTTACGCGATTCGTCAAGAGATCTGATGTCACGTAGTGCCCTCTGGGTAGTGAAGTGTATGTAACGTTGGGATCATTACCAATCTCTCTGACACTGACGCTTTCTCTGTCAGTGTGATTGAGTACCAGCTACCTGGTGGTACGCAAGAAAAAGTGCAGGTACGCTTAAGAGTAAAATGTAAAAGTGCCGGTACTGCGTCCCAGTGAGTACCGCCCCACTTCGAGCACTGCTAATGGTGATAAATAGAATCCACCTGTGTGATCAAGTCTCCGTTTCAATGCACCTGCTCTGTGATAGTCTCAGAGGTCTGTTGAAAGCACAGAGAGCATCATGAAAAAGAAGGAACACACCAGGCAGGTCCGAGATACTGTTGTGGAGAAGTTCAAAGACGGATTTATATACGGAAAGATTTCCCAAGCTTTAAACATCCCTAGGAGCACTGTGCAAGTGATAATATACTTTCTCATACAAGGAGAAGACTGATCAGAGATGCAGCCAAGAGGCCCATGATCACTCTGGATGAACTGCAGAGATCTACAGCTGAGGTGGGCGAGTCTGTCCATAGGACAACAATTAGTCGTATACTGCACAAATCTGGCCTTTATGGAAAAGTGGCAAGAAAGCCATTTCTGAAAGATATCCATAAACATGTCGTTTAAAGTTTGCCACAAGCCACCTTGGAGACACAACAAACATGTGGAAGAAGGTGCTCTGGTCAGATGAAACCAAATTCGAACTTTTTGGCAACAATGCAAAACGTTATGTTTGGCGTAAAAGCAACACAGCTCATCACCCTGAACACACCATCCCCACTGTCAAACATGGTGGTGGCAGCATCATGGTTTGGGCCTGATGGAGTCTGCAAAAGACCTGAGACTGGGATGGAGATTTGTCTTCCAACAAGACAATGATCCAAAACATAAAGCAAAATCTACAATGGAATGGTTCACAAATAAACATATCCAGGTGTTAGAATGGCCAAGTCAAAGTCCAGACCTGAATCCAATCGAGAATCTGTGGAAAGAACTGAAAACTGCTGTTCACAAA
>JACXGM010007132.1:0-13233 GCA_016801145.1 Umbra pygmaea | reverse complement strand
GGTCAGTCTCTCGATGTGCAAAACTGATAGAGACATACCCCAAGCGACTTACAGCTGTAATCGCAGCAAAAGTTGGCGCTACAAAGTATTAACTTATGGGCTGAATAATTTTGCACGCCCAATTTTTTAGTTTTTTATTTAAAAAACAAGTTTGAAGTAGCCAATAAATTTCGTTCCACTTCATGATTGTGTCCCACTTGTTGTTGATTCTTCACATAAAATTACAGTTTCATATCTTTATGTTTGAAGCCTGAAATGTGGCAAAAGGTCGAAAAGGTCAAGGGGGGCGAATACTTTCGCAAGGCATTGTACATGTAGATTCCTGCAAATGTTAAGGGGAAGTTTAAAAAAGAGAAACTTTCTGTGAATTCTCACAGAATCACAATTTAATTAATATCTTGCTACTCAGTCAGAATCTTATTAACCTGGAGTCCCAGTCTCTGTCACAATAATCATATGTGATGTTTTAGCCTATTGGCAGACATCTAGTTAAAATGTAGGCAATGGCACATAAGAGCCTTTTTTACATGTCCATTGAAGTTTCTCAGCTTGCACTCTAGTAACATTTGTGTGGTCCAGGTAGCTTTGCATAAAAAAGGGTTGTCATTCGCAAGGCTACTTTTAATTTTATACTTTAAGTAAATTGCCAAGCCTGTACTTTGTTACTTTTACTTGAGGAATGAAGTTAAATCAGTACTTCTACTTTTACCAGAGTATTTTTTAACACAAGTATATGTACTTCTACTTGAGTACGGGAAGTGTGTACTTTTGCCATCTCTGCGTATGAGTGCCCCTCACCATTCCTCATCTGTCCAAGGAGTTGCGGAGCTGCCGACAAGGCAGGGTCAATAGGAATTGGACAAGACAAATTGGGTGGGAAGAAAATGGGGAAAAGTCACAAATATTTTATTTTATTTGAGGCAGGGAGTTTTGAGAGTCTAGGAGTATCCCTGTAGAGACCCTTTGGTTAGGGCATCTGACTGGTGTCTGTAAGGACACT
The DNA here is from genome assembly GCA_016801145.1 of Umbra pygmaea. Lineage (NCBI taxonomy): Eukaryota > Metazoa > Chordata > Actinopteri > Esociformes > Umbridae > Umbra > Umbra pygmaea. Next base: position 12,233 of record JACXGM010007132.1, on the reverse strand, counting down.
GGTTCGAATCCCTGGCAGCTAAGTTTAAACTTCTGTTATTCTGTCTGTGAGATGGAAAGTTAACCCTAATTGCTCTTCCCCCAGGTGTTACTGTAAATCAGTATTGATTCTTATTCAACTCTACTGGTAAATAATGGCTAAAAAACAATATATGTAGCAATTTATTAATATACAGTAAAAAAGTGAAAATGGGTAAATAAATACATAAATGCTAATGTACTGTACAGCTCTGGAAAAAAATAAGAGACCACTGCAATGTTTTATAAATCATCCTCATTGAAAAGCTCTGGAATGTGATCAAGAGGAAGATAGATGGTCACAAGCATTAATTTTGTCAGTAGTTTATGGAAAAAAACAAAAATCATTTTACCCAAACACATACTATTAACTGTAAAACTAATTGTCTCTCAATTTTTTCTAGAGCTGTATTATAGCTAGAAACAACTGTTTAAATGCACACAAAATGCATATACTTTAAAAAGTGGACACATATATAATCTTATGCCCACATATTCAACACCCTACTGCAGTGAAATGTTGTAATATATTCAAGAACACATTGCAAATTTAATTAATTAAAACCAACATCGAATTCATAGGAACTCACTTTTAAAACCATTTTTAAGACATTGATAACAAAATGTCATCATTGAACAATGCATAGCATTTAACTAGACATTTATAAAAAGCTTAAGACTATATTTAATTTTGCAACATTTTTGGCATGCAATGAAAAACATGTGTGAAGTACACAGTAAAACATTGTTCATTACACAAACTTGAATAACTTTTAATTTGGGTGAATAAGATGTGATTATCATAAACATAAAAAATACCCTTAGCCAAAGAATACCAAGCATTAATAAAACTTTGTTTAACAAGGAGTGAAAAGACCTGCAAACAAAATCTACTGACAGTTAAAGGTTAAGAAGTATTGATGTTAAATGTTGGACAGAATAACAAATAGATTGTCACCAAATGAGTATTATCTTTACCAGCCCAAAGGTATTGTGTTAATTGTGGATTGAGTTGGAAATATAAAGACATCAGTGAGAGCACCCCGAAGCATCTATTTACCAGCATCTATTTAACCACCCCGGGCAAGGATCAAGTTTTGACTAACCCAGCTGATGAAAGGGCTCTGAGGGATGCATCACTGCTCAGGGATTGGGGAGACATCATTGGCAGGAGTTCGTCCTGGTCACATTCTAGCAACTCTCTTAAGCGGAATGGGTACCTGCAGAGCTTATTTAAACATCAGAGGGAGAGCCAAAGATGCAGTTTGAAACTGCCTATTTTGGGAACACAAAAATTAGTGGTACATTTCTATCAGACAAAAAAACACAGTTCATGGTTCAGAAGTGCATGTCATAACAAGTGTCTGTTCCTAACGCATTGGAATCAATGTTTTGAATTCAAAAGCCTCTCAGAACTCTGACTTGGCACTGATAGAGCTCTCATGTGTTCCCTTCATCTCTCCACCACTGGTTGCCCCGGATCCCCCCGCACGGTCCTTACAAAACAGCTTTTTCACTGTGCCGCGGAACTTCTCAGCTCCAAACAGGTAGACCAGGGGGTCTAAAGCCCCGTTCAGACAGGTGAGAGAGGAGGTGAGGCGGTTGGCGAGGGAGAGACCCCGTCGGGTCTGGCAGGAGACCTCCGGGTGAGCATATCCCAAGATGAAGGTTGCTCTGGAGGCGTGGTACGGCAGGAAGCACACCATGTAGATCAGCATGACCAGGCCGATGGTCCGCAGGGCGCGCAGTTTGAGCTGCGGCTCCAGCCGGGAGCCCTTCCTCAGGCTGTGGATGATGAGGAGGTAGCAGGACAGAGTGGAGAGGAACGGCGGGGTGAAGGCGATGGCTAAGGAGAACAGGGCCTTGTGGGAGGCCTTCTCCCTGTAGAGCTGCAGGCAGACCGTCATCCCCTCTACCTCGGCAGTCTGTTGTGTGAGCAGCAGAGGCGCCATGGAAACGGTGACCAACACCCAGAGCATGAAGCTGATAATATGGGCGTAGCGGGCACGGCGCACGTTCAGGGACCTCACAGCGTGCACCACCGCAAGGTAGCGGTCCCCTGCCACGCATGCCAGGAAGTAGAGGCTGGCATACATGTTCACGTAGAACAGGTATCCAGCCAAACGGCATGGAACCTCGCCGAACGGCCAGTGTCCCCCGGTCAGGTGGTAAGTGGCCCGAATCGGCAGGATGATGACGTAGGACAGGTCGGCCACGGCCAGGTGCAAAAGGAAGACATTAGCAGGAGAGGACGTGCCACGCTGTCGGGAGAACACCCACAGAGCCAGGGCATTACCTTGGTGAAGAGAGAGAGTGGTGCTTTATAAACGGCTTGTTGTACAGACTGTCTTGACAATCACAGCAGCAAATGCTCTATCCAAACTACGTGAGCTATTTAAGAACGCTAAACTACGGGGTGTTTTAGGTCTAAACTACAAGGTTGTTTTAGTAGGTCTAAACTACATATGTGTTTTAGAAGGTCTAAACCATTACAGTGTTTTACGAGGTCTAAACTACAAGGGTGTTTTACTATGTTTAAACTACATAGGTACTTTGGAAGATTCAAACTAAAAGAGTGATTTACAAGGTCTAAAGTACAACTAGGGCATCTGGAATACTCATAAAACACCCCCGACACAAAAAACAAAAAAATGTCTATTCATGGTAACGATATTATCACAAGATTTTTTAAAATTATTTCACAGTAGTATGTATCAGTTATCGAAACTGAATGAAAGATACCATAGGTCCTCAAGATCATTTATTTTCGACGCTATTCAAGCGAAAGGCTCATAGGACTTTTAGTTATTGAAAAGAGTTCTCCAGGCATATCTGTCTTGGTGGCAGAGGTCATTTGATTGGTTGATTCAAAACTGAGGGTGGAACTCACATTAAGTATAATTTTTATTTATAATTTTTATTTATATATATACATATAGCACAGGATTACATTTGAACACTCCAGTGTGGTTAAGGTTAGGGTTAAGGTTAGGTGTACTTTATATATGATTAAAAACTGAGAAAACTATGCTCATGTGCACATTTCCGATGTCATGTGAGGTACGCCCTCAGTTTTGAATCAACCAATCAAATGACTTCTGCCTCCAAGGCAGATCTGCCTGGAGAACACTTTTCAATAACTAAAAGTCCTATTAGCTAAAGAAAGTGTTATTTTCAAAATACTGTACTGTAGGTAGGATAGGCTGCAATCAAACGTGCGTACTGACACTGACAGTCCTGCAGAACAAGTAACGGTGGCTAGCTGATTAGGTTGTTAAAGAACAGTTGCAGAGAAGTGGGGAAAAAAGAGAATGGCAAAGCATGCCAAAACATCTGTTTAGTGCTGAGTGAACGTTTCATTTAAAAAAGGTTTATTTAACCAGAACTGTTATTTACACTTTGTTTAGAAGTTCAGATATTTCAGTTTGCCAGCCCAATACATTGAAATGGCATTGAAGATTTAGTCTATATAAATAAGCCTTACTATGTACTGTATGATGGAAACCACTACTGACGGGCATGCAACTAGAGATGACTAGTCATGGACACCAGGCGACGTTAATCTGTGATGAGCAGTGTGACAATAAGTGGCCAGTACAATAATGTAGACTAGAATATTAGGCTTACAGTAGCTAACACAAATCACTTGTGTTATTCATGTTCAAACCACCTGTATGCATTTGTGTTATTAAAATTCAAGGCAGTGGAAAAAAACGATTTTAATATATCCAAGAAACAAAAAAAATAAAGCTTGAATTTGAATTTTTTTTTGTCTACCGTCCTGTAGGGTTTGTCTTCAACCCCAATTGTATCTTAATTTTAAGAGAAGCTACAGGACAGTAGATCTCCAGGAACAGGGTTGGGCAGCCTTGATATAGAGGACCACACCACAACAACATTCAGGATAGAGAACACAACTTATTAATTTACTACTAATAACAATACAGTACATGGTACTTATTTGGCGCTTTTCAAGGACCAAAATGAGCTTTACAAAACTAGCAATACAGAGAAATATAACAACACAAGGGGAAGGAGGCAGGAGCTAGGGAAAGTATTTTTTAAACCAAAAAGGCACCATTGAGCATTACCATTGAGCATTACCATTGAGCATTACCATTGAGCATTACCATTGAGCATTACCATTGAGCATTACCATTGAGCATTACCATTGAGCATTACCATTGAGTGCCAGCAGGAACACCAGTATGTAGTATCCTCCAAACACCATGTTCTCCACCGTGCTGTCCACCAGAGCACAGCTGCTCTCTGAAGTCATGTTAGACAAAAGAGATGTCACTGTCCCAATGTCCACGCTGGTCGTATACTCCATCTTCACCTCTGGAGAAAGTCAGAAAGATAGACAGCAAGGAAGAATAGAGAATAGAGAGATGGCCAATGAGATTAGATTTTTTTAGTTTAAAAAAACCTTTATTGTGCCACCCAACTGTTTAAAAAACATGCTAGAATACAAATTTTCACCACTTTATTACTTTTTTCCCAACTAAAACACTGTTCAAAAAAATAAGGGAAGACTCAAATCACACATGGGGTTTCAATGAACAAAACATATTAAAGATTAAACTATTTATGAACTGTACATTGTGTAATGTTTTGAGAACTAAATGATGTATCAACGGTCAATGGAAACCCAAAATTACCAACCGATTGAGGGTTGGATTCAAATTCACACTGAAAATCAAAGTAAACAACTGAAATCACAGGCTGGTCCAACTTGAGTGAATTTCATCACGGCAACTCATAATGTGACTCAGTAGTGTGTATGGCCCCCACGTGCCTGTATGCACTCCTGACAACATCTGGGCATGCAGGGGCCCATGGGGGGCTGTGGGGGCCACGGCCATCCTGATACAATCGCTGGCCCTCCCACAGGCCCCCCTTAAAAAGAAACAAGTTTACTCAAGTGTCTTTTACAGCTGAGCCCTGTTTTACAACAATGAAAACGTGTAGAAAAATATAGAAATATAAGACACAAACATTAATAAAAACAACCACAACAATGAAAATATAATTTTACAGAGATTTAAACTGTCTATTTGAAGAACAATGAATTGCCTAACACATGTATATACATTTGCATAACATTAAAACAGGATTGTCGTGGGACTCAAAATGTTAAATGTTTCGGTATTACTCTATGCACATCAGATAATCAGCAACATTGTCTGTAAAATAAGAAAACAAATGATATTAGTATGTGATTTCTTTATTCTCATATTGACATTGTTTTCCACTAGCCTATTAAGCATACATCAACAGCATCATAGAATTCCTGTGGCTTTTGGTTTTGGTGTGCCCCCCAACATTTTCAGTGGCCTCATCTGGCCACCCTTATGAAAATTGTTTGGGGGTGCCACTGGGCGGATGGAGTCCTGGGAGATCTCCTCCCAGACATGGATCAGGGCATCACTCAGCCCCTGGATAGTCTGTGGTGCTATTGGTGGCATCAGATGCACTGATACACATGTCATGCCACCCTCATGGAGTCTATTTCTGACAGTTTGGTCAGAAACATTCACACCAGTTGCCCGCTGGAGGTGCCATCCTGGAGGGGCTGGACTACCTGTGCAACCAGAATGGCCTGCAGGTACCGCCTCATGCTACCAGTAGTGACAAGGACAATAGCAAAATGCTAAACTGAAGAAGAAACAGAGAGCAATTGTCTGTAGCCACTACCTGGAAAACCATTCCCTGTTTGGGGGTTGTCTTTCTGTTGCCTCTACAGTGCACCTGTTGTCACTTTCATTTGCACCAAAACAGGTGAGATTGATTCACAATCGCTTATTGGACAGATTGATATTGATGATTGCATGTTCTCTTAATTTTTTGGAGCAACGTATTTATATTTATTTATTCTTGTGTTCTATACAAAATCACATTATTTTAATATTATATGAAAATTTAAATTCACAGTACCAGAGGGGGATTGATAGGAGGGAGGAAGGGGGTTTATTTGGCATTGAAACAATACTTCACTAGGATAAAGGAGGCTTTAGTGTCCATGGAAATATACACGGCCCCCCAGAGTATAGATGTTGATGATCTCCAAGCCTCACCCTGCCTCACCCTAGCCTCACCCATTCGGTCAGAGGCACAAATATCAGCCAGACGTTGTTTTCAAAAGAATCCCAGAAATCATTTCAAATATTTAAAGATGCAGTCCATGACTTTTTGTGCACCAGTTGTTGATGCAAAAAAGGTCCCAAAAATTGTACTAATTTGTTCCAAACCACACTTTCAAAATTAGAATTTCATGGCTAACTGATGTAAGATAGTGATTCTAGTTAGAGCTTCTGCACAATTAAACAACAAATTACACATCCAACCCAAAATAGATTTTAAATGATTTTGTTCATCGCAAATGTCCCAGACTATGCATTTAATATTTCCTGGCTTATATCAAAAACATTTTTTTTCTTTAATTAGGATCTCGACAATTATATCAGTCAATAAACATATTAGATGTAAAGAGACAGACACTGGCTCTTGTTCAGTGTGTCCTGTTCCAGTAGAGCTGTCTGATACATTATTATGAATTACCCTGATGATTTTCCCACTCAGACAAATGGCCAAACTGAGCACCAGGTGGTATAGAGGTTTTACTGTGGCCTTACACGCCGTCGTCAGCCAGCTAAGAGATGCAGTGCAAATATTCCAGCACCAACTGATAACACAGGTGGTTGAGAGAAAATGAAGGCCATTTCAGAAACAAGGGTCTGTAAGGTTCTAGTAAACTCTCACTCTAAAATGCAGAAAGTATTAGACTTTTTGCAATCCGTGTATTAATTTCTTCATCTCAAATACCACGCAAATTTCTTCTATTAGAATATCCAAAGTCTTTTGAATGTCCAATCATGCCAAAATGCAGCACACTGTGGACAGCTGCAGCTGTGAGACATTAGCCAAACAATAACACCAAACATCAATATTATCAGAGCCTCCAAGAAAAACACTCAAGAGTTGCTTTTTATTATTCCACAGATGTTAGGGAGTGTTTCAGTGGGAGGAAGGACCCTTAAACCACCCACAGTAAGACTGGAACCAAATGAAGAAGAAACAAGGTCATGTTCAACGTTACACATCCATGGGGCTCAGCCGAGACATTCACACTCCTCTCTCCAGTCCAACAGCTCTGTCACTCCCATGACGGCTTTCTACAGGGTCTCCAAAACAATATGTAGGGTACTATTGTTAAACTATGGATGCTCATATGAAGTGCATTATTGAGGGAATAGGGTGTTATTTGGGATAAATCCTCAGCCAGACATAATAAGGCGCTAGCAGTATTGTTCTGTATCCTGTGTTGTTCATCTTTGAGGTAAAGGAGCTGTAGGATACAGAGGAGACTGTGTTCCTCGTGCCACTTTCCGTCTCAGCATCTTCAAGGAGTTTCCAATCTGACACGTCCCAAATGTTACCCTCCTTTTAAACAGCAGACAATATATTCCCGACATAGATTACTTATATCTTAAATCTATATAATAAATAAATTTTTTCTGCAGTGTGTTATGACTGTGATTATAGATTTAACTGTAGACTTCATGCCACCCAAAATAATATACATAGGGGACTTATTTCAAAGAAAGACCTCGATGCCAGTTCCACTCTGATTTTTTATTGCAAACATCTAATCTCTGACTTTGAAACTGGTTTTTCAAGTTGAGAGTTGAGTAGAAAAGAAAACCAGCAGGCTCCGGCCCTTGTAGGGTAAGGTTTGATAATACTTATGTAGGGATAAAGTCGTATTTTTTATTGTATTTATTTATTTAACCTTAATTTAACTAGGTGAGCACGTTGAGAACAGTTTCTCATTTGAGACAGCAACCTGGCCAAGATAAAAGCGTAAAGGTACAGAGAACAAGAAGTTACACATGTAATTACAAGACAAGAAGTGCACAATAAAAATGATAAAAACAGTAAAAATAGTTAATAATGAATAATACAGTGTGCAAATCTTCAAATCAGACAATTAGGCATTTGTACAAGTAGTGCAACAGATGTCAGTATATGGAGTTATATGTTTGGTAAATACAGTATAAATTCACTATATAGGGAATAGGGTCCCATGTGGGACAGGATCCAGCGTTCCCAGGGGCAGCTGTCCTGGTAGTAGCACCACACTGCATATTCAGAGATCAGCTAAAGACCTTCACTGAGCCATTCCTGCATTGGATGTGCTACTATGGATCTATAAAACGTCTCCAAATTGAATACGCTGTTACCAGCTTCATTCAATAGTCTTTCCAGAGATAACAGCTAATGCTAAATAAACTATGCTAAATAAATGGCTACAAAATATTATGGCAAATTTACAAAAACTCCCAATGTAAGAATCAACTTGGTGATTCAGAATAAAATAGAGTGTAAAACCAGACCATATTTATGAATCAACCAAACAAACCACTGATCTACTGTCTGAAACTAGACCATGGGCCCTATTTTAACTATCTGAAACGCAAGTATCAAACACGAAACGCAAGTTACATTGTGGGAGGGTCCCGGGCGCTGTTGCTATTTTAACGGCTGAATAAATTATTCTTGCGCCCGACGCATATCTAAAATGGGTAGGTCTGAAGTAGCTTCATTAGTCATAGGTGTGGTTTGGGCGTAACATGCAATAAACCAATCAGATCGTCATCTCACATTCCCTTTACGAGCAGGCGCGCTTGTTCCGTGGCGGATTGCTATTATAACGGCGATTTTCTATAGATTTTTCTTTTTACAAAATGTAAATAAAGAAATGTCACAAGACATAGCCTACTTTCTGATGTTTTGGACTCACTCTCACTGAATCACGAGGTTATGAATGCATGGTAATATTTTTGCAATGTAGCCTAGTCTAACATTAGACCGAGATTACTCTTCTGCATTTCAACATCACGTCTCCTGAAGTCCTCTAATATTTCCTAATTAATGTCATCAACACATCCATGATTCATGGAAATGTTGCGTAAAATACAAGCCACGAAGAATGCTGCGACTTGAGTAGTGTACCTGTTCTATCCAAACACCTGACGTGCATTTTCAGTGTGCCAAATTTTCGTTCAATTAGGCTACACTGCGTGTTTGTGTGTGTATTTGATTAAACAGCATTTTACGCACTTGCTGGCATCATAAATTGTGTCATCATTAACCATGTCTTTAACGGATAGCTGTTGTCCCCTTCACAGCCACCCATCCAAGGGGGGATTTCCTCATGGCAAAGTTGCCATAAATGCTGAGTCGGGTATGGCTGCAGCCTGGAGCCTCCCGTCTCATGCCCTCCCGTCTCATGCCCTCCCGTCTCGTGCCCAGGCGTGTCAAACGGTAAGTTCAGACGGTCAAAAATACGAAATCGCGAATTATTTTCACATGTGAATTCATATTAAGTCACATTTAAATTCGTGAGTTTGTTTGTTGCAATCAGTTGAAAATCGTTTAAATTGTTAAATTAACAAGTTTAGCCAAAATACATTTTAACCATAAGCCTTACCCAACCCCTTACTCTTACATCACAAAACTGAGAAGTTAGAATGTCTGAATTAACTAGAGGGGTAAGACTTACCCAGTAGTCCTCCTGACATTATTGTTTTAGCGTAGCAAGGGCCGCCCAGGGCAGTGAGGGGGTAGTGGAATAGCTGGCTGGTCCGACGCCGTGTTCTGGTTGTAAAGTGTGGTGGTGCAGGGGCAGGGTTCACAGGAGAACTCGCAAGGGTGGGCCACAGCAGAACGGAGCAGCAAGCTCAGATAACACTAGATCAAGCTCCTCTTTTCAGGGTGGATACCAGCAGAAAAAGTGCTAGTATGTTCAGATAACAAAATGCATCAGTCCTCTTCTGTATCTGGAGATAAATTAATCTGCCCTAAGCAGTGGTGCTGTGCTGACTGACTGGAGGGTGGGAATGCTGTTATATCTAACTCTCTCTCCTCTCTCTCTCTCTCTTCTCTCTCTCTCTCTCTCTCTCTCTCTCTCTCTCGGATCTTATTGTGTCTCCCCTAATTTGATAACAGAAACCCAGAGTTCCAATGGGAATGGCTCTTCATTTGACCCCTGACCCCGAGCCTTTCTTCCCCGGCCTCCGCTCTGAGGGCCACTTGTACCCCCAACAATAGGCCGAGTCAGGAGGAGTGGTGTTGTTCAGCGCCCAGAAAAGAATGGCATGCCTCAGCCGTAATAAGTGGCTAGATGGGCAACTATGGTAACCACCAATTCGAGTGTTAGTGCAGTACATTTGAACATGACACTAATGCTGTTTTTATTTGGGACAATGGAAGAAGTAGGGTGCCATTTGCAATGTTGGAAATGTCTATGATCAACCCCCACCCACCCTTCTCCCTCTTCGCTCTTCTCTCCACCCTATCAGCAGCTACAAGTTGGACTGTGCTGTTAATTGAGCCCTTTATGACAGAAGCCTCAGACATCATCTGATAGGAGGATCCTCCATCTGAATTTCTAAAGGAGAGAGAGCTTGGGGCGAGATACTGTAGAGAGGGCCCCCTGTGCCCCCCGTGAAGAGTCAGAGACGAGCCGAAAAAACAAGAGGGCGGGAGAGGGGTGGAAAAGGAGAACAGGGGGGCTTTGGTTGTCCGTTCCCCGTTGTGGTGGGGGCATCTTCCATGAGGTTGAGAGAACCCAAAATAATCAAACGCACAGATGTGGGACCGAAGGGGAGGGATAATATTTCTTTCATACGCTGACATGCCAGCTGCGTGACACACAACATCTCTGTACATCGATATGCTAATAGCTTTTCATGGCTGCGCCCCAAATGACAGTCTTTCCTATAGAGTGCTTTACTTTTGGCTCCGACCCTATGGAACAATACACTATGGAGAATAGGGTGATGTTTGGAATGTAGCCACCGATCTGAATGGGGCTACTATCTGGTTGGGCTGTGAAGAAGCTTTGACATCATACCCTGCTGTTAATATGTGCCAAGTTGTTTTATTGGGTTCTCTCCATTTTATCATCTGCTCAATCTGCACCATCGCTCTTGTTCTGTAGAGATGCTGCCTGCGGGACCAGTGCATCATGCAGAACAAGGAATGTACTGTTGCCTGCAGTAAATGGGTTATGTCTGTCTGAAACTGGGCTTGGTGGGAGGGGATGTTTGTCTGCGTCTCGAGGATATAAACATTACACATTGAAACTGCGAGCCATAGTAAACAGATTATTTTTATGCTGTTTAAGACTTGTACTTTTACTGTTCTAATTATGGCTTTCAGTCTATATTCATGTTCTCATAACAGAGCCCAGAGCATCTGGTAGCAGTTGTGTGTTTTATACAGAACGTAAGACTAGTCTGAGTTAATTTGATATTGGGTATATCTGGAAATATTTGAAATGAAGAGCCACACAACGAGCTCCTAATTAAGACATAATATTGCTGGGCTAACACCCTGGGTGTAATTATTCTGGAATGAGTACAATTATTGGAGAGTGCTGGGCAACAAACAAACACAATGTTAGGGACAAATGGTTGGTCTAAATTGGTCATTGCTGCATGCAAAGGACAAGCAAATACATGTACACTTTTGTGTTGTTTAATAGACAGACAAATAACTGTTAGCATACAGGTGACCCTAATGACAGGCAGCAACCACAGCATGTCACAACAGTCTGATGCTCTCTGAGCTGTTCCCCATCTCTCAGTCCAAAGGCAGTGGCCTTCAGTGGAACAGAGTTCATTAAATGTTAATGGTGACCAAGGATGACCAGTGACAATGGGAATGCCATTTTTATTGACACACTCATAAACACAAAACACACCCACACCTGTAGTTGTTTGTCACTCTAATCTTTGGAAACAAAGATGAAGTTCTCAAGGTGAACGCATACCTTGATGCTAGGGGTCAAACAACTTAAGATCAAGTCCGGAATCTTGGTGTGATTCTGGAGTCAGACCTTAGCTTCAGTAGTCATGTTAAAGCAATAACTAAATCAGCATATTATCATCTTAAAAATATCTCAAGAATTAAATGCTTTGTTTCCAGACAAGACTTAGAGAAACTTGTTAATGCTTTCATCACCAGCAGGGTGGATTATTGTAATGGCCTCCTCACTGGTCTTCCCAAAAAAACCATAAGACAGCTACAGCTCATACAGAATGCTGCGGCCAGGATTCTAAGCAGAACCAGGAAATATGAGCATATCACACCAGTCCTCAAGTCTCTACACTGGCTCCCAGTCACATTTAGGATAGACTTTAAAGTATT
>JACXGM010007131.1:0-31275 GCA_016801145.1 Umbra pygmaea | reverse complement strand
CATCCTTTGCCTCCTTGCGAGGTATTGTAAGTACGATTTCATTACTGAGCATTCCTTTGTGTATTCTAGTTCTGGTTTGACCTTTGCCTTGTTTTGAGTTATTCTGCCTTTGGATTTCCCTAGTGTACTTTAGCCTGATATATATATATTTGCTATTCCGGTCTGACTTCTGCCTGTTTTTTTGGATTATTCTGCCTGTAGATTTCCCTAGTGTACTTTAGCCTGATATATATATATATATATGCTATTCCGGTCTGACCTTTGCCTAGTTTTGGATTATTCTGTGCCTTTTCCCATGGACATTTCTACCTGTGAAGAATAAACATTGTTCTTTATTACATTTGGAGTGTTCATTACAATCATACACTTTTTGTTACTGCTTTTATTTTTATTAGAGATTGCTGTTGTTCATTTTGTTAATCTAAAAATAGTAATGGGCACATCTATTAATCATACACTGTTCGTTACTGCTTTCATAAACTACTGTAGTAAAGGGCACATCATAAATTAGTAATGAGTACAGTACATCTATTACTGATTGTAATAATTTTATTTCAACAGGAATTGTGACCAGATCGACTTTGATAACTATCGTGAATTTTAGGCGTTGCTTTTCTGTAGGGAAAGATTATCTTATATTTTTTAAAATATCAAGACATAGGTTAAAAACCACACCAGAACTTTTTCCCATGACTTACAGTAAGAGAGATCGCTACAGACTACAGTACACCTCTTGTCTCGAAAAATATACGTTGGGATGCTAGGCAATGGGAGGCAACAATATATGTCAGGTAAGCAACTTGTTCTTTAGGCATTCCTGGGGATTCCTGTGTATACGTCACAATGCTATTTGTCTCTCCCGCAACCATTTATAAAAACGTTGATGTAAGCCGGAGTGGTGTAGCGGTTAAGGTGGCTTTTTGTATAGGTCCACGTCGTAAGTTCGAGTCCCTGCATAGGCATATGTTATTCTTTCTCAATCTATTTAGAGGACCTATTCAAATTGTATACTAACATATCACTTTTGTGAATAATTATCTGGGAGCATCTTAAGGATGATCAGTGGAAACAGGATGCACCTGAGCTCCATTTTTTGTGTCATGGCAAAGGCTGTAAATACTTATGTAAATGTGCTTTTTTAATAACTTTTTTAAATACATTTGCTAAGATTTCAAAAACACTTCACATTGTTATTATGGGGTATTGTTACAAAAATTATGAGAAAATTAATGAATTTAATCAATTTTGGAATATGTGTATGACACAACAAAATAAGGAAAAGCAAAGTAAAGCGCTGTGAATACTTTCCGGATGCACTGTATGTATACCTTTTTTCTGCTTGGGAATCAAATATCTCACCTACAGTTTTACGTCCAAGCCGCCTACAGAGGTCTTATCTACTAGTGATTTTTGAAATTTGAAATTTCATGGCAAAGGTTTGATGGTGATTCTACATAAAGTTAAATAAATGCACATAGGAGAAATATATTAAACATCCCCACTATGTACTATTTCATGTAATGTACAGGTGTGTTTGAAAGTATTGGTACCCTTACACTTTCATTTAAAGAAAATCAAAATATTATCTAAAGTAAGTAGAAATTGACAAAAATATTTGGTATCCACCATTCTTTATTTGACATTAAATACAACAGAAATGTTGCTTTTGATTTATGTAACGTATTACTTTAGACAGTAAAACAAATTAAATTGGCACAGACAAAACTATTGGGACTGCAATCATGTATTGTCAAGTACTGTAGGTTTGATGGTTTCCTTTTCCCAAATGCAAGTTTCAACTCTTTCAACAGATGTTTGATAAGATTTAGATCATGAGTCACAGAAGGACACTATGGACTAGTGAAAAGGAGTTTGTATCTGTTATTGGATAAATTTAGAGATATGTTTTGGGTCATTATCCTGCTGGAGATCCATGACCTGCGACAGAGACACAGCTTTCTGACACTGGACTGTATGTTGCATTCCAAAATGCCTTGAAAGTGTTCTGATTTCATCGTGCCATGCTCAGATTTAAGACACCTAGTACCACAAGGCAGCAAAGCAACCCCAAAACACCACTGGCCCTACTCTGTTTTTCATAGTGTAGATGGTGTTGTTTTAATGGAAAGTGAATTTTTTTCCTGTAAACATGGAGTTCTGACTACCAAACAGCTCTACTTTTGTGTCACCTGTTCCGGTCTCCAAGAGCACACCTCCATTCATTCTATGGGATCAAATAAGGGCCAATAATATTTTGAGGTTGCGAAGTGATGTTTGCATGTGTAAAAATGTTTTGCATCTGTAGAAATATTTTGTGAATGTGTAAAAAAGTTTTGCATCTGTAGAAATATTTTGTGAATGTGTAAAAAAGTTTTGCATCTGTAGAAATATTTTGTGAATGTGTAAAAAAGTTTTGCATCTGTAGAAATATTTTGTGAATGTGTAAAAAAGTTTAGCATCTGAAGAAATATTTTGTGAATGTGTAAAAACGTTTTGCATCTGTAGAAATACTTTGTGAATGTCTGCAAATGTTTTGTGCAACACTGGAGTTACAAAACCCAAGTTACGAGTTGCAAAATTTTTACTGTGTCAAAACAGGGCCAAAACGCAATCCAATCAGCTCGTTGCTTATTGATTAGCCAATCAGAACGCTGCCCACCGAGCAACCATTTCAATCGTTAATGTAACTAGCATGACACAGGATGTTGTGTATTTATTATTTATGTAAGCGATCCAGATTGCAAATGTAAATGGTCTTATTAAAATAATATAAGTTAGTAAATATGTCACACTATTCTCATAACGTTTAGTGGCATATTTATGAAATGTGTTTCCTTTGTTGTTAATCGGTTTTTATCACGTTGAATCAAACGCTATTATTCTGAATGCGAAACTATGAAAGGCTAGGAATCCACTAAGAATCTGCCTCCCTGCGTTACATGTGAACGGTCTATGCTTGTGATAAAGCGTGTTGACCAGAATGCAGAGAAGTAACGAGAACGCGCCTCGCTAGAATCTTTTGCCCACTACCGTAAATAGTGTGACATATTTACTAACTTATTATATTTCAATACCACCATTTACATACACAATCTGGATCGCTTACATAAATAATAAATACACATGATCCTGTGTAATGCTAGCTACATTAAGGATTGAAATGGTTGATCGTTGGGCAGCGTTCTGATTGGCTAATCAATAAGCAACGAGCTGATTGGATTGCGTTTTGGCCCTGTTTTGACAATATTTCACAATATTTCTACAGATGCAAAACTTTTTTACACATTTACAAAATATTTCTACAGATGCAAAACGTTTTTACACATTCACAAAATATTTCTACAGATGCAAAACATTTTTGCACATTCACAAAATATTTCTACAGAGGCAAAACTTTTTTACACATTTACAAAATATTTCTACAGATGCAAAACATTTTTGCACATTCATAAAATATTTCTACAGATGCAAAACTTTTTTACACATTCACAAAATATTTCCACATTCATAAAACATTTCTACAGATGCAAAACTTTTTACACATTCACAAAATATTTCCACAGATGTAAAACCTTTTTACACATGCAAACATCACTTCACAAACTCAAAATATTATTGGCCCTTTTTTGATCCCATATCATTCCAGCTGTTATCTATTGTATGTAGTTAGTGTTGTATTTAAGGCTTGGGGCCCTATCTTACACCCGGCGCAATTGACTTTTTACACAAACGCATGTATCATTCCTATCTTGCACCCGACGCACATGGGACTTTTCCCTCCACAGACGCGCGTTGGTAAATTAGGGAATGAACTTGCGTTTGTTGGGCGGTTCAGCGAAAAGAAGAGGCGTGTTCAGGCGCAAACGTTCCCTGGTGCTATCTTGCAGTTCCCGAAAACAATTCCGTATGAAAATTCCGTATTATTCAGATGCTATTTTAAGGGCGCATGCTTGGCCATTATGTAGCGTGTTCACAACGCGCATACACTTTACTCCTCTCATCTACACAAATGCAGAAGTTCCTAATATTGCAATACATACATAATTAGAAGGAAAAATATACCACGCTAGGGTAGGCTATGTCTTGTGACATTTCTATATTTACATTTTGTAAAAAGGAAAATCAATAGCAAATCGCCATTATATAGCAATCCACCATGGAACAAGCGCGCCTGCTCTTAAAGGGAATGTGATATGATGCTCTGATTGGTTTATTGCACGTTACGCCCAAACCACACCTATGACTAATTAAGCTACTTTCGACCTACCCATTTTAGATTTGCGTCGGGCACAAGAATAATTTATCCCACCAGTAAAATAGCAACAGCGCCCGGGACCCTCCCACAATGTAACTTGCGTTTCGCGTTTGATACTTGCGTTTCAGATCGTTAAAAAAGGCCCCTGGTGTTTGTTGCAGTGACTGTCGTTCATTGTTTAACTGTAAATCTGTGTAAGTGTGTTTACGCAGTATATTGTTTTTGCCGTTTGTCCCTCGTGACAGTGTTATTTTATGGAAGTGTTTTTGGTAATAAACTCTTTATTTTTGATTTTCACTCATAATCCACACATTTGTCTCCATTCCTCCATTTCACCATGGATATTAGGGCTGTAACGATATGTGTTATGAAACTGAAATCGCGACACTCAGATCTGAGAAGGCAGAATCGCAACACACCCCTTCCAACTCTCAGAGTTATCTTTCCTGTCCAGATCTAATGCAACCACATCTTTAAATTACTATTAGTATTATTTAAAGTGAACACTATAAAATACGTAGACCTACACCACAAAACTAGTTGAGGATAAATTATTTAATTTTACCTGTAAGCATTCTCCAATTACGTGTCATCTGAATACCTTTCCAATCATGTGACGCCTACCTTTCCAATCATGTGACGCCTACCTGCAAAAGTTGAGCTAGTTGAATAATGTGTCCGCAGATCATTAAAAAGACTTAAATAATCTTATTTTTGTTTTCCAGAATTTAAGGTCTAAAAATGTCTAAAAGAAATATTTTTGTTTAATTGTATTTTGTCGAAAGAAGCCATAAACGCTTTCTCTGAGAAACATTTAGTTAGTAACTACTGGCAGATTATAGTAATAGCAGGTGATTGTGGCAGCTCCATGCGTTTACCTCACAGCAACGCAGCTAATTTATTCGTTAGTTATCTTATAAGCTTTGTCTGTTTGTGAGTATTGTTTATGATATTTTATTTGTGTCCTTGCAGCTTTGTTTACTGAACCATATTTCTTGTGATCAGTATTAAATCGCGCATATCTCTGTACATCAAAGCAACGAAAATAACGACCCAAGCATTGAGCAGTTAATCTCCACGTTCTCGTTCTGTTTCATTGCATACAGTGTGGAGCCATGTATTACTTTTGAACAATTTTTTCTACCGACTGAAAAGCCAGGCTTTGTGGAGTTTCTTCTAATTAGTTTGAACTGCTGGTCGCGAGTGTGAAACAGAAGCCATTTAATTTACTTTGTAAATGTAAGAGAACTTGATTGAAGAAGGATTTTCGACATGCCCGAATCATCTCCACAATTGAGTTTAGTTCCGTTTGTCTTTCAACAGTATTTTGTTACAAAGACAACATAAGTGTTATAGCTTTGGCTGTTCATTTATTTTACTTAGGTATATTGTTAATAATTAGCATAGTTAATATTGTACTTTGGTCAGTTTATACAGGTTTTTTAAATGTTATTTACTAAAAATATATTTTTTTGTCTCACCCCCCCCAAAAAAAAACAAGAATCGAGGTTTGTATTGAACCGTGGGTCAAAAATCGTGATACGAACCGAATCGTGAGTTTGGTGTATCGTTACAGCCCTAATGGATATGTATGACATATACAATTGTTTAATATATCTTCTCATTGGTAGCAATAATATTTTGAGGCCATTTTATAATGTCTTTATAGAATAATTAAGAATGCAGTTCTTTCCACAGCTTTTTGTTTTGTTACACTGCATACCAAAGACATGCATGTATGAATGATTAAAATATCTTAGAATTTTAACACTTTTCAGGGCAAATGGTGCATTATTATGATTAAATGTAAGGGTACCAATGTGTGCCTCATGTCCAGGGTTCAAAAATAGCACCATTTACCAGCCAAATGCTGGTAAAATATGAAGGTGGCTGGTAGATTTGCTTCACTCACAATAAAAAAAACAATGTAATTTTAACATTCACTAGCAGTTTGGATGGTGGATGAAAAAGTTAATTTTGAACCCTGCTCATGTCATCAAGACCACTTGCATCAAACTTGAAATTTCATGGCAAAGGTATGATGGTTAAATGAATGCACATAGGGGCAATATATAAAACATCTTCCCAATAATATAGCTAGCAATTATGACTTTAGACATTGCAATCATCAACTGATGTTTACATGCTGTGTCTTTAAATGTGTCATCAACTGGCAAGTATCTGAATAATGTGCTGATAGATTAAATACCTGTTAATGCTCTGTAAGAAATGCTGTCTTTGTATAGCTGGTAATGACTGGCTTTAATATATCATACTGTATCTAGTCTGTCTGTTTGACACCTACTGTACCATAGATTCAATCTCTGCAGGGTTTATCATTCTGGTCAGCTCTCCGTATTCCTCCGGACTCATGGGCAACATTGTGTCTTTAAGTCTGGAAGGATGGCTGAGGAGGAACAATGCATTAAATTCCTACACAACATGGAGAACATCTACAATTTAGGTGGGATTAACTGTACGACAGAAAATTTAGTTTGAATGGTAATCTACGTCAAATCACCAGGTTAACTTGGCATTCACTAAACCTTTACATTTTATCCCCATTATCGTTTAACCAAATTTGGACAGTATGTGATATCTGTTGGTGTATTTATTACCATATAAAGGCTAAATAAAAATAGTATAATTCCTATTTCATAACAAGAATCACACTTACACTTCAGACACAGAGATGAGTTCCGTCTTAATGTAGCCAGCCTCAGCGCCACTATTAAACTCCATTTCCTCAGCAGCTGGGGAGGTCAAAGTTTGTTAAAGTCATCACCAAAACCAAAATATTTATTTGGACAACATTTCAATGGGTAATCTGCTGTGGCAAAACCAAAGGATAATATACTATGCATTGGATATTTTGCGTATGATTGGAATCTGTGAATAATTAGAGGGCTATATACAGTAAGTTAGTATAGCCTCATTCAAGTAAATAAGTATAGCCTTGGAACTGTATGATAACTGACACAGTTCTTTTTTTTATTACAGGGTGAGTAGCACATCCAGGTTTGGACTGGCCATCGGGAGAATCTGGGTTTCCGGAAGTAACAACCGTTTTGGCCGCGGCACCATGCAAAACAGTGCACTCGTCCTCCACGGCCGGTACTCATAGACAAATATAATACTGGACATAATTCCTGACATTTCACATATGGTAGCGCAGCTAGATACGAGAGTGGGAGTGCTTATGCATGTACTTATTGTGTGCTGGCATCAGAAGACTGCGTTTTCTGGGTTCTGTGAATTCCTTTAAGTGAGAGCAGAGTGAATGGTGCAGTGTTTTTACAATTGAGTTAAGTGGAACCGAGCTATTTCTATGTTATTATTGTTTATTCTCCAAAGGAATGGAAATGAACAGACACTGAGAAAAGAGAGGTGAGTAAAATGATAAGAAAGAAGTTACAACAAGCACTTCAAACTAATGCTGCCATAGTAAAAACAAAAATAACACATATTTAGTTAGTGAGGGAGACAGTCAGCAGCCCGGAGATGCATGTGGCAGGACCAGACTTCTGATGCAAGCAGCAATCTTTTTCACGTTTAAAAAATGTTTTTATTAAATAATATAAAATTGTTTATACAATTGGTATTACTGCTAGTCAATTCAAAGAGTAGGTTTGTAAGTATAAAATAAACAATGTGAATTGGACTTTAACACATTTGCTGTCTTTTTTGGATGTTCTGCATATGAATGAAGCCACACACTGGGAATAAGGAGACAAAAAGAGTTGGAGGTTGCTGTGTCGGTGGTAGAAGGGACCATGGTGGGGACTTGCAGGTGCATCAACTGTACACAACCAAGTATAAGTTCATGGTTATTATTTTCAAATGAGTGGATCTTGATATTCGATTATATTTCACTGATATTGTTATATTTTTAGGACAGTCTACATCATGATGGTCATGGGTTCGAGCTTGACCATGAGTTCTCTGACTTTCCCTGCGCATAGCTCTGCCCAGGATTTGGGTTAGGTAAATCAGATTATCTATCCTACCACATCGCTCTCTTGAATGTTTTGCCTTGTTACAGACACACAAGGTGACACACAGGTTAAAATGTCAATTAAAGTTTAATTTCTTATACCTGTGACATTTTCAATTGCAATTAGTGTCTGTGTATAAATAGTCAATGAGTTTGTGAGCTCTCACATGGATGGATGCACTGAGCAAGCTAGATACTGAGTCATGGGGTGCAGAAAAGGACAGTCAAAACACCTGCATAATAAGGTACTGGAACTATATAAAGTTGGAGTAGGACATAAAAAGATATCCAAAGCTTTGCAAATGCCAGTCAGTACTGTTCAATCACTTATTAATGTAATGATTGTCCATGGTGCAGTGTAGAGTCAGCTGTGAAATCAAACAGGGAATCTAGTGGAGTAGAGGAAGCATGTGATATGACCATGTGACATAAAGAGCGGGAACTGAAACATAAACAATTCATAGAGTGTAGAAACTATATACAATGAAACACAGACGGGAGAACACAAAACACACAAATGTCAGGAACCATGACAGTACCCCCAATTTACACTCCCCCCCCAACGTGCAGACCCCCCAGACCAGAGGGTGACCTCGATGCCGCACGCAGTCATCATGGTGGGAGGGCAACAGACCCTCTCTGGTGTGGTGAGTCCCCCCACAGATTCCCCCCTCCTGGAGGGCAACCCTGATGACCTTGCTTATCTCAACTGTAGCAAGGAGGGGGGGCTGGAAGCACCTGTTTTACTGGAGGGCTCACTGGTGGTGGCCAAGGGAAAGGCGCATCCTGTGGTGGTCGAAGGAGTATGATAGCCGGTACCAGCAGTAGGGGCATGGCAGGCAGAGGTGACATTTTTGCTGGTACCGGCTGTGATGGTGGTGGACCCTTGGCGGTGTCTGCTGCAGCCGTCAACTCCCTAAGGGTCTCAGCTGCCAACGTTTCATTCCCAGGGGTTTCTGCAGCCATAATCTCTTCCCTGGGGTTCTTGGAACCCCCCTTTGGCCACAGGTACTAGTGTGGCCAGCACTTCTGATGGCTGGGGTGTGGCCAACACACGGAGTGGGAGGTCCCACCTCCTCCTCGGGTGCAGGGGTCTGGTCCCCTGGATGGGGCACAGCATGCTGGTTCTCTGACACGGGCTCAGTAGGCAGAGCCTTCAATGTGGTCCTGATGTACTTCTCCTCTGGAAACGTCACGGAGGGTGAAGTTACAGGCTCTGACATGGTGAAGGGCTCTACAGGCTCAGAGGCCGGTTGCACCAGATGGACGTATTTAGGTCGTAACTGTTCGTCCGACCTGAAATGCCCTCTACGTCAAACTCTTTATTTACACCGCATTCCAAATTATTATGCAAATTGGAATTAAGTTTCATAAACATTCAATAATTTGTTTTTCAATCAAACTCATGCATGGTATTGTGTCACCGGGCTCCTTGGATCACTGAAATCAATCTCAGGCACCTATGATAATTAGTTAGCCAGGTGAGCCCAATTAAGGACGTTCCGCATAATTAATACATAATGTTTTTAAACAGTTTACTTACATGGATGCAAACAGTGCGCTTTTCGGCGCCTCTCGCTTTTTTCACGTCAGTTTGGGTGAATTGTGTGAATCGTGCAGATCCAAAGAGTTTTTTTTGGGGGGGGGGTGTCTGAGAGGGTCTGATTATAATTTCACCAACAGTAATGCCTCCACCAAACAAGGAAATTGGAAATAAGCAAATCAGAACACTGCGCGCCAAAACAACAGTATGCGCACAAGCGTGGAACCACTAGTGTTTCTTGTTGCTGCATATCTTTTACTGTCTATGGTGTCTGCCACTGCAAAGAAATTCTCCCTGAGGCTAGAGTTTGGCGCCGCTGTCTTACTGGCAACCGGTGAGATCAATGGAGGTAAAGATATTTTTGGTTTATAACGTTATATAACCTACTAGTCATGTTATTAAACATTTCAAATAGGCCTAGTTGTTCGTTTGCACGTCATGCATTTAATATTAAATTCCTGACTTTGCTACTATTGCCTATCTTGTAGCTACAGTAATATTAAAGTATACCCTACGCTAAGGCTTTTCCAATGTTTTTGTTAATGCTAAATTACTGCTTGTGCTAGTTTGAGGCTAGCAGCTTGCTGACCTCAGAACATACTGGTACCACTCTTACTCGGACCGCTTCATTCAGTAATGTGTCGGTAGTCCCGGCTTTTTCACTGATGCCACCGAGAAGTATTTAAATGAAACTAAGTGACAAACCGCATTATTTTCAAATGGTGCATACCCATGGATTTACTATGGTTAACGTCTAGAAATATTGCCCATGACTTTGCTTGCTGTTGGTTAGCTAGCATTGCGTCAAACATTACTTCTCATCACTTTTTTTCTTTAGATCCGTCTCCTCGATTTTCTCATACGAGATCCCACGTTACCATATCTTAAGCTATGAAAGGCGAGAAACCGGTGAGCAGTGTTTGGGATAACATTAGTCAGAGTAAAAATTAAAGTAATCAGTTACTAGTTACATTTTATAATGAGAAAATTAGTTAAATCTACATAAAATTTTCACCTTTTCTGTTTTAGAACACAAGTTAACAATTTATTATCCTTTGTAAAAAAAGGAAGCGGGTACTGTATAATTAGCAGCAGGTTTGATATTCGCCAGATATTCATTTTCGATTTACCCCCTATTCAGTTTCTTCAATAAAATTCAACTACATCACGAGTGTAGTATGTTGAGGAAATTTTAGGACAATGTATAAAATAAACACAATGCTACTTGTTGTCGCTACCGATTTAGGTGCGAAAAAAACACGTTCCGGCTATTGGCCGAGTTAGGGACCATGTACAAATTACATTGCTCAGGCTGGTAACATAGACTACTGGAGTTTTCAAAAAAGAAATCGCCATAAAATAATAAATTGCCTTTTCTTATTCTGATTGCTGTACTAGTTGCCAATGGTGGGCTGCTAGTTACTACGGGTCATATTTTTCTCATATATAACATTATTGGAAAACAGGGTGGAATTAAACATTTAAAATATTCACCAGAAATCAACAAAAATACATTTTCTCATCCTGATTGCTGTAGTAGTTGCCAATGGTGGGCTGCTACTTACTACGGGTTATATTTTTCTTATATGTATATTATTATATGTATTATAGTATAAACATTATAGATTGCTGCTACTTACTATGGGTCATGTTTTACTATAAAATCACCAAAAATACATTTTCTCATTCTGACTGCTGTAGTAGTTGCCAATGGTGGGCTGCTACTTACTACGGGTCATATTTTTCTTATATGTATATTATTATTATATGTATTATAGTATAAACATTATAGATTGTTGGTGAATATTTTAAAAGTTTAATTCCACCCTGTTTCACTATAATGTTACATACATTGGGTACGGAAAGTATTCAGACCCCTTTAAATTTTTCACTCATTGCATTTGATCAAAAAATTTCATTTTATTTCTCATTAATGTACACTCAGCACCCCATCTTGACAGAAAAAACAGAAATGTAGAAATGTTTGCTAATTTATTAAAAAAGAAAAACCCTAAATATCACATGGTCATAAGTATTCAGACCCTTTGCTCAGTATTGAGTAGAAGCACCCTTTTGAGCTGGTACAGCCATGAGTCTTCTTGGGAATGATGCAACAAGTCTTTCATAGAAAGATTTCCTAGCATATCCTCTCCAGTTCCGTCAGGTTGAATGGTGAACGTTGGTGGACAGCCATTTTCAGCTCTCTCCAAAGATGCTCAATTGGGTTTAGGTCAGGGCTCTGGCTGGGCCAGTCAAGAATGGTCACAGAGTTGTTCCGAAGCCACTCCTTCGTTATTTTAGCTGTGTGTAGGGTCATTGTCTTGTTGGAAGGTGAACCTTCAGCCCAGTCTGAGGTCCTGAGCACTCTGGATGAGGTTTTCTTCCAGGATATCTCTGTACATGGCCGTGTTCATCTTTCCTTCAATTGCAACCAGTCCTGTCCCTACAGCTGAAAAACAGCCCCATAACATGATGCTGCCACCATCATGTTTCACTGTTGGGATTGCATTGGGCAGGTGAT
Source organism: Umbra pygmaea (assembly GCA_016801145.1). NCBI lineage: Eukaryota > Metazoa > Chordata > Actinopteri > Esociformes > Umbridae > Umbra > Umbra pygmaea. The sequence goes on along the minus strand of JACXGM010007131.1, from coordinate 18,962 downwards.
GAGCAGTGCCTGGTTTTCTCCACACATACCGCTTAGAATGAATGCCAAAAAGTTAAATCTTGGTCTCATCAGACCAGAGAATCTTATTTCTCAGTCTGGGAGCCCTTCATGTGTTTTTTGGTAAACTCTATGCAGGCTTTCATATGTCTTGCACTGAGGAGAGGCTTCCGTCGGGCCACTCTGCCATGAAGCTATGACTGGTGGAGGGCTGCAGTGATAGTTGACTTTGTGGAACTTTCTCCCATCTCCCTACTGCATCTCAGCCACAGTGATATTTGGGTTCTTCTTTACCTCTCTCACCAAGGCTCTTCTCCCACGATTGCTCAGTTTGGCTGGACGGCCAGGTCCAGGAAGAGTTTTGGTTGTCCAAGACTTCTTCCATTTAAGAATTATGGAGGCTACTGTGCTCTTAGGAACCTTGAGTGCTGCAGATATTCTTTTGTAACCTTGGCCACATCTGTGCCTTGCCACAATTCTGTCTCTGAGCTCCTCGTGGTAGTTTCTTCGACCTCATGATTCTCATTTGCTCTGACATGCACTGTGAGCTGTAAGGTCTTATATAGACAGGTGTGCGCCTTTCCTAATCAAATCCAATCAGTGTAATTAAACACAGCAGGACTCCAATGAAGGAGTAGATCCATCTCAAGGAGATGGACAGCATGTGAGTTAAATATGAGTCTATGTGGGTCTGAATACTTATGACCATGTGATATTTCAGTTTTTCTTTTTGTAATAAATTTGCACAAATGTCTACATTTCTGTTTTTTTCTGTCAGGATGGGGTGCTGAGTGTACATTCATGAGAAATAAAAGGACATTTTTTGATTTTATTAAATGGCTGCAATAAAACTTATTTAAAAAAATTTAAAAGGGGGCTGAATATTATCTGTACCCACTGTATTAGAAAAATATTACCTGTAGTATCTAGCAGCCCACCATTTGCAACTACTACAGCACTCAGAACTAGACAATCTATTTTCGTTTATTTTTGGTGAATATTTTAAACGTTAAATTCCACCCTGGTTCACTATTAGCCTGGAAAAATCCAGACCCAAATCCGGAGGATATTTGGGTCTGGCTTTGAGTAATGAAAATGACCCAACTCGAGGGGCGGCACCGAGCATGCATTTGAAAATCTCAAGGTACGCAATTGGATAACACTACGACCAATCACCAGTGGTTTTTCGCTAAGCCCCTATAGCGGAGCTAACTGGTACATTAACTCTTGCCGTATCAGGTCGCAAAACAGCAAAAACGTCCTTTTATAAAAAAGGAACGATTCGAGCGCCGTCTTCTGTTCCTCTTTTAGACAAAAAGCCATGCCTATCTCGTTCATTGTAGTGGCCAAAGTCGTTTTAAACAACTGGTGTTAATCCATAGCGATTTTACAATGTTTACTAATAACTTCGATGTCGCAGCGCTGTCGTGTCGTCATCTGTTTAACACACCTCTGGCACGCCTATATCAGATACACCGATGTGATTGGTGCAGCTCGGCTACAAGGGCATAGTTAATGAGCAGAATTACTCGTTGCCAGAGTAACTTGCTGAGCAAATTCAAATTGTGCTCTCGCGAGAACTCTGGATTTCCAGGGTAGTTCACTATAATGTTACATATGAGAAAAATATGTATGACCCATAGTAACTAGCAGCCCACCATTGGCAACTACTACAGCAATCAAAACTAGAAAATGTATTTTCGTTTATTTTTGGTAAGTATTTTAAACGTTAAATTCCACCCTGGTTCACTATAATGTTACATATGAGAAAAATATGACCCATAGTAACTAGCAGCCCACCATTGGCAACTACTACAGCAATCAGAACTAGAAAATGTATTTTCATATATATTTTTGGTAAATATTTTCAATGTTTAATTCCACCCTGTTTTACTATAATGTTACATATCTATATCACTAGCCTGAGCAATGTCATTTGTAGACGGTCCCTAACTCAGCCAGCAGCCAGAGAGAACGAATATCCGGCGAATTTTAAACCTGCTGCTAACTTTTACCCGCTAAAAAAGCGGAGCTCTTGCACTTAAAATTGTAATGCGTTATGCAAATTGGAGTTTAGCAAAATGGAAGAATACATAGCCTACATTTTAACAGCTGGAATTATTCACATTACTTTAAAACTATCAAAGAGCAGGGAGGATAAATGAATGTGTCCTGTAAACTGTACATATGTGCAAACACCTGTCGAGTGGGAATAAAATGGAAAGCTTGTCATCGTTCGTCTAACTCAAACGTTTTGGACCGAAATGTTTTTTTCTACTATGGCGTCTACAATAAGTGGAGGTAGGTTATTTTCAAGTTATATTTTTGCCGGTTATTCCAATAAACACGCGTTGAAAATGTGCATAATATTACAGAAAATGAGAGTTTTGAATTTTAAATACATAAGGTGTGCAAGGATCAAGTAACATGCACTCTAACGTGTGTATTTGTGCCTGTAAACACATTCAGAATGCCTATAATTCTGCCACCCAACCAGCCGCGGTCGGTGGATCTTAATTGGGGAGGACGGGCTCGTATTACGCTCGGAACCGGAGTGAATGGAATGGTGCGCAACAAACAAAACCAATTGTTTTTTTGTTTTGCACACATTCCATTCACTCCGGTTCTGAGCGTAATACGAGCCCGTCCTCCCCAATTAAGATCCACCGACCGCGGCTGCACCCAACAGATCTAAACTATACCCTTTAGATTCAATATTTCTGGTTCAGGCCTGCTCAATGTATTCACCATGTGTCTCCATTAATTTCAGTAGCATTACTAGGAGTCAAATCCCATTGCATATTATATGTAACTCAAATTCACATTTTTATTTGTATTCCTTTACTGAGTTAAATTTTGTTATATACTCAGAAATTGAGATTAATTATGTTTTACATATACAAACACTCACACATTCATTAGAAATAGACTGATCATATTTGTCAATTGGATCATGCCCAGAGAGAGTATTTACCACAAGTCTGCACCCGACATGATCAGACAATCACTATCTAGGGGCAGCAAGTTGGCCTAATTGTTTAGGGCCCATGATTGCATTAGGACTGTGGTTCAACACCCTTCCTACCCCCCCAAAAAATGAAATTGAATATTCCAAATTAGTGTCATGTGTTTTGATTTTGAGAATTTTATTTTACTCTGGGGTGGGCTGGGGATGGCAGGGGTTGGTGGCAATGCAAGTTTCTGGATATTTGCCGCGGGACGAAGGATTTGATGACCTCTCTCTTTTTTGACCATACATGTGTTTGCATCCCTGTACTTAATGAGCTTCTAACAAAAGTAAGCTGGCATTGATGTGAAGGTTAAGGTGACCAGTAAAGGATCATCATCCCCCCTACGGGATAATTCCCACTCTCAAAAAAATTAAAATAAAACTGGACTAGAATCACAGTACACAAGTCAAATTGTTAGGTAATATATACATGTCCCATATCTTAAAATCTCAGGAATCTAGCTAATGTCTCAGTGTTACAATAGCTATAATGAAAATAAGCATTAAACCTTATAATGTGAGCTTCATGCCATGTACAAATGCGCCTCAAATAAAATAGGAGGTGGATTTACAATCACTGCTCATAACCCCGTTTTTAGACTATATATATATATCTCATATGCCCCTAATAAATGTGGCATATGCACAAAAAACACATACACAACTCTCTACACAAGAGTTGGGATTTTTAAAAAGCAAACTTGGCGGGAAAATGTGTGGTCCTTCATGGAAAATCTGACCCAGGCATACACAAAAGAAAATTGTAAAAAAAAAATTGTAAACAAAATCGAAATACTGCCTGTCATTAATAATATGAAGATTTTACAGCATTTAACAGCCTACAGTGAAAAACAAACATTATAAAATAAGATTGTAACTTAAATGCAAATGAAGACATATTTGTAAAAAAAAACTCAAATATGTTCACTAATTATATTGACATGTTATACATTTCATCCTCATAAATAATACGGTAAACAGAACAAAATCACGTAACTCTTGCATCCATTGACGCTCTAGAGCAGGGGTGCCCAATAGGTCGATCGCGATCTACCAGTCGATCGCAAAGACAATGCTGGTAGATCGCACATTTTTAATAAATGCTTTTGCTACATTTTTATTTTCATAAAAATAAATATAACAACATCATTACTTCTCCATTTAGTTTCTTTCTGACTTGCACTTAACGAATTGATTTTGACCAGGCAAGATTTTTGTTTATTCAGTTGCCATGACAACTAACGTTGGTCTGCCTCGCGATTTCCAAGATCTTCGGACTCGGAGCACAGAGCGCAAAATAGTGAAGCTTGGCCTAATCTCCGTATTCGGTTGCACATATGACATCAATTTGCAAAATACAAATGTAAAATTCCAAACATTTGAAAAGGAGTGCGGTACCAAGCAAAAAGCCTAAAACTTACCATTTCCATGCAATTTCCTTTTCTTAATGCATTCGTTTCATCTGCCAAACAAGTAGCCTATTTCTATCCAAATGAAAGGAAACGTTGACAAACATTTTCGGACACTTAATAAAATCTATGAAAACTATTTTCCTGTAAGAAGCGAGCTTAGAAAAACAAAGGTGAACGAACTGAAATCTCAATTAACTGATCAACAGTTACTTTTTAGTCGCCCAAGCCTAAAAGCAAAGGCATCCACAGAGGTATCATTCCGGTTGAGTTTGGTGTCATCATAAACTGGCTATTGTAATCTGTTGTGTTGTAGATGTTTTGAGTTCAGTGTTAAAATGGAATATCAACAATCAACATTTATTAACGTTTCTCTAGATGAAAAATTCCACATAGAGATACATGCAGTAGAAGCAACAAGCATTTGAAGTGTTTTTTTAAAATAAACTCTTTTTAAGTTGGTAGATCTCATTGAGTTGAACATTTTAAAAGTAGATCATCATGCAAAAAAGTGTGGGCACCCCTGCTCTAGAGCGTCAAATGCTCTATATCTCACAAACCATACATGCTATACCTAAAGGTTGGTACCGTTGGAAAGGGGAAGATCAGAAAAAAAAGAATCCCTGTGGGTTAAACACAGCCAGAGTTATGGTGCCTAAAAGTTGGTCATGTTTTTTAGACAGTCACCTTTGCTTCTAAACACATTACAGACAGGAAGTAGGAAGTGAAAATGACAGCATTACATGAGTGTCAAAGGCTTTTACTGACAACTAAGTGAAGTTTATGCAGAGTCAATATTTGCAGTGTTGTCCCCTCTTTTTCAAGACCTCTGCAATCTGCCCTGGCATGCTATTAATCCTGACTGATGGCAGCCCATTCTTAAATGATCAATGCTTGGAGTTTGTCAGAATTTGTGGGTTTTTGTTTGTCCACCCGCCTCTTGAGGATCGACCACAAGTTTTCTATGGTATTAAGGCCTGGGGACATTCCTGGCCATGGACCAACGTTTTTGATGTTTTGTTACCCGAGCCAGTTATTTATTAATTTTGCCTTATTGTAAGGTGCTCCATCAAGCTGGAAAAGGCATTGGTCATCACCAAACTGTTCTTGGATGGTTGGGAGAAGTTGCTCTCTAAGGATGTGTTGGTACCATTCTTTATTCATGGCTGTGTTCCTAAACAAAATTGTGAGTGAACCCACTCCTTTGGCTGAGAAGCAACCCCAAACATGCATTGTCTCAGGATGCTTTACTGTTGGTATGACACAGGACTGATTGTAGTGCTCACCTTGTCTTCTCGGACAATGTGTTTTCCGGATTGCCTAAACAATAGGAAAAGGGATTCATCAGAGAAAATGAGATTAGCCCAGTCCTCAGCAGTCTAATCCCTGTACCTTTTGCAGAATATCAGTCTGTCCCTGATGTTTTTCCTGGAGAAAAGAGGCTTCTTTGCTGCCCTCCTTGACACCAGGCCTTCCTCCAAAGTGCTTCGCCTCACTGTGTGCAGATGTACTCACACTTGCCTGCTGGCATTCCTGAGCAAGCTCTGCACTGGTGGTGCCCCGATCCCGAAGCTGAATCAATTTTAGGAGACAGTCCTGACACTTGCTGGACTTTTTTGGGAGCCCTGATGGCTTCTTCACAACAATTGAACCTCTCTCTTTAAAGTTCTTGATGATCTGAAAAATGGTTGATTTATGTGCAATCTTATTAGCAGCAATATCCTTGCCTGTGAAGCCTTTTTTGTGCAAAACCATGATGACGGCACGTGTTTCCTTGCTGGTAACTATGGTTGACAGAGGAAGAACAATGATTTCAAGCATCCTTGTTTTAAGGATTCCAGTCTGTTATTCTAACTCAATCAGCATGACAGAGTGATCTCCAGCTTTGTCCTCATCAACACTCTCACCTGTGTTACTGAGAAAATCACTGACATGATGGCAGCTTGTCCTTTTGTGGCAGGACTGAAATTCAGTGGAAATGTTTTTTGCAGGGAATAAGTTCATCTTCATGGCAAAGATGGACTTTGCAATTCATTATAATTAATTTAATTACTCTTCATGACATTCTGGAGTATATGCATATTGCCATCATCAACACTGAGTCAGCAGACTTTGTGAAAATTTGTATTTGGCATTCTCAAAACTTTTGACAATGACAATATGTCTACTACTACTTTGTGTCTTCACCACATGTGTCGTACGTAATGTGTACCCTATTTTAGCAAATATAACGTGCGTGTTATGTGCGTTTTTACAAACCGGCCCACCCCCCTGCGCACTATACCGGCTGGCACGCTATATGGCATGTTTTTTACACAAGATAACTACAGTTATTATTTTTGTTCTGTAGTGTTGTTCTGTAGTGTTGTTATAGACCAGCTATTCCCAAAGTGGGATACTTAATAAATTGAGGATCAACATGTACTTCAATATTCAAACATGCCTATACTGTTAAAGTGATGTCTGAATAGCCCTGTCTCACTGTCTATCTAGTGTCTGGATAAATAACAACATGATGTCAAATATAAAATTGGCATCCAACCAGAAAAACTATAATTGTTTGTTTTTATTGAGTACTTGAAAATACCTTTCAGTAGGCATATCAAACTATACAAACTTTCTCAATGCAATACACTTCTCTCCTTAGCGAAGTTTTACTTATTACCAATCTAGAGAGTAACCACGTAGTGTGACCAATAATTCATTCACTCATGTTACACTAGGTGGTGATTTTTTTCACAAGTGAAACTGGGCTATTAAGACAAGAAAAAATCACCTATGTATTGGCCAGTTTGAATATTGAAATACATGTTCAATACACAAGTTTTTTGTGTACACACTAATATCATGGGGGTAGGGTGGGGGAAAACGAAGTAATAATAAAAATAAGGGTGTGTGGAAATGATGCATGTGCATTGATGAACAATATCATATCCTTAACTTTATAGCTGATCCTACCAAAAAAAAACATATTTAGGGAATAGCTCGTTTCATATTATCAGCACATGCTGGGGTTGGGTGTTTAACATTTGTAACACAATGACATATTTTTTTTACATAATAAGATTAATTTTACCTGGGAACACTATGCTCTATCTGTATACAATGCTTCGTCAGCGGTGGTCGGAAACGCGTACGTGTTTCGACTACTGCTTGTTATTAAAATTAGGTCATTAATCTCAGTTGTGAGTGCCGTTTTTCGCTTGGCATTGTATACAGATTTATGATTGTAACAAGCACCCGAAGATATATTTTATATCTTTTTGATCAGGAGTTGAGCAGTTCTCTCACATTTCCTTAATGAACACTATTCTCTATGTCATTACTGGGACTCTTTGATGACGAAGAAGAAAGATGTTCGACTGTAAGACTATATTTTTTAGTATAATATGTTTTTTCATCAATGTGGTTGGCTATATTGCTAAGTAGCTGCTGGCAGAATTTCTTTGTTTACAAGACGCACAGCTCATATTATCACTCATAACTTTGTCAATATTGTAACTAATGTAAAACCGAGATATTCACTAGAATCCTAAAATCTTAAGCTTTAACAAGGCCCCTGTTGTAATTAATCACATTTTCTTTTATAGCACATGGATGGCCAGTTGCATGTGCATCGCTTACCTGGGGAACACATGGCACCAAGGATGCACTATGGGAGAATGGAAAGCCGGCGGAGGCAGTGTGATACTTTGGGCAATGTTCTGCATGGGAAAACTTGGGTACTGCCATTCAAGTGGATGTCAATTTGACACATACCACCTACTTATGCATTGTTGCAGACCATGTACACCCTTTCATGGACATGATATTCATTGATGGCATTGTCCTTTTTCAGCAGCATAATGTGCCTTGTCACAAAGCAAAAATGGTTCAGGAATGGTTTGAGGAACACACCAATCAGTTCAAGGTGTTGACTTGGCCTCCAAATTCCCCAGATCTCAATCAAATCAAACATATGTGGGATGGGTTGGACAAACATTTCTCATCCATGGAGGCCCCAACTTGCAACTTACAGGACTTAAAGGATCAAATGGTAATGTCTTGGTGCCAGATACCACAGCACACATTCAGAGGTCTAGTGGAGTCCTTGCCTTGATTGGCCAGGGCTGTTTTTGTGGCAAAAGAGGGACCTACACAATATTAGGTAGGTTGTCATAATGTTATGGCTGCACACCAGAGGGTAAGTAACTGCAATATACAGTATGTAAGTACTGAATTATATATATATATATATATATATATATATATATATATATATATACTATTTTTTATTAATATACCAGTACTTACCTTCTGTTGGGCGGCTGTAGTGGCGTGCAAAGGCACTGTCTTTGGGGATGTTGGGGTAGAGGTACAACAGAGGGTTCTCTGGGATGTTCTCAGCAGCCATCACCTTGTAGTTGTGGAGAATGTCTGCAAAGGAGATGGCAGCTAGCTCCTTCTTAGTGTAGGGTTCAACCGAGTGGAAATGGACATCTGTATGAAATAAAGTACAAACATGTTCCTACATAAATTGTGATACAAGAATGTGGTCTCAGTCAGCTTACCTGGTGAAATAATGTAAAATAACCTCATGTAAACAAGGACAAAGGCCTACAGACACATTCACACCAGGGCTCCTTGACAATTTTTTTACAGGTGAATAATGAGCTACAGCACACAATCAGTGTTTTTATTCATCTTATCATATTGGAAGGGTAGAAAATGCACAAATTGTCTACTGTAGCAGCTAAATGTTTTGTATGATCAATTAACTAGTGTAATGAATCTTTTTACAGTTTCAAAAAAAATTATTCAACCCTGATTGCAAATCGGGTTTATTGTCAAAATGTACAGTCTTTCAGCTGTTTGCAAAAGTAATTAAAATGGCTCAACACAATGAATGCATTAATTGGTTTCCCCAAATCCAACTGAAAATGGTACTGATTATGACTTCTCCAGTCTCAAAATGATTCAACATCACTCACAACAGCACAAAATGCAAAACAGGTGTTGTCTCAAGCTACGGGCTCCATTCATGAAATTCCTCAACTGCCTAGGGGTTTGTGGAGTGTCACGTTTGACTGCATGTTAGAAACATGGCTAAGAGAAAAGAATGGTCCAAAATGTTAAGCGAGGATGTAATTGACCTTCACAAACAAGGAACAGAATACAAAAAGATAGTGAAGGCACTGAATGTTTCCAGAGCAGTGTTAAGGATAACACGTCGCTAAGTAACACGTTACAGTAGTCAGCCTACTTGTTTTGGTAAAAAATAACAGAAAGCGTTACTTTCACAGTTCAAGTAATTTGTTACAAGTTGATGATTATTACTGTTGCACACTGGGCTGACGCTGCTGGCGACACATGCCATGAAGACTCACTGACGGCGCAGATTACAAAATGAAGAACATTAGCGTAAATAGTGAGGGGCTAAGAGAAGAGACAGGCTGGCGAAAACGACAGAAATTGTCCAAAGTTTGGAATCAGTTCAAACGTAATTAAAAGGAAAACTCTGTACAGTGTGTCTACTGCAAAATCTAAATAGCTTACCACAATAATAGCATGACGTCAATACTTAAGCATCTCAACAGAAAACATTGAAACTAACTTAATCATCCATTCCATCGTATGGATGATTAAAACTACACCAAACACAACAACTACCAAAAACAAAGACAAGAAAATACGTAGTGGTGACCACAATTTGATCTAAAGAGCCGACTTGTTGACTATCCCTTTGGAAAAACAGCTTTGTTGCCCAACAATTTCTCTCACTCTCTCTTCACAGAGAAACAACTGATCAACGATCTACTAGCATAAGTGTAACAGACCTGTGGGACATTGTATTCAAATATATAAATAAAAAAAGGTGTAGCACACAAACCCAAGAATATTACTGAACTGGATGCAATTGCTCATAAGGAATGGGCTAAGATTCGTCATGAACATTGCCAGAGACTGGGAGCATTATCAATTGCATTTGCAGTTGAATTTGGGGAAACCAATTGAAGGGTTCTTTTTGTTGAGCTATTTCAATTTGATTTGTTGATTGCAAGCTGAAATTCTGTACATTTTGACAACAGACCTGATTTGCAATGGGGTGAATAATTCTGATTGCAAATGTATGCACTATATGGCCAAAGGTACTGTATGTGGACACCTGAGCATCACACCCATATGAACATGTTGGACATTCCATACCAAATCCATGGCCATTAATAAGTGCTTGAATTCTTAAACCTTTTCCAAAGTCAAATTCAAGCACTTATAAAGCATTTTAAAGGTGCATTTAAGCTTTTCCAGCACCTTAAAACGTTGGTAAATTCTATGTTTACATATATACATACTTCATCACACATAAATCAGATGCTATTGAAAAAAGCGTTTGTTATTGCATTCTACAGAAGGGTGACAAAGTTTTAAAAAGAAAAATAATGAAAGAATGATTAACAGTGTAGTGATGCAGTATAGGGCTGGGCAATATGGACCAAAATGACATTTTGTAGCTTCTAACGACTAACAATATTTATCTAAATAATATTATTTTAAAGGTTTGGAAAATGTGTACACATGTAAAAATGAATAGTTTCTTTATTGAAATTAATTATTATTATTAACTATTTTGAATACCAGATGTTCTCAATCTATTTGGCATGTTACCATGACAGTAGATTACAAATGAATCCAGAAACTATATTAAATTATTACATAAGAGGCAAGCTTGTGGGCCCAAGTTCAGGTGTCAAAAACTGCAGGCTGAGAACCACTACTTACGTAGGCTGCTGGTGATCATAATTTAACAGCTTTCTTTGAACATTTCTTGTTTTGTGAACATTTGGAATAGCATCGCTTTTAGTTTAATGATTTCCAAAATGTTTCGGTCAAACAATTATTTGCAGATGAGGAGAAATGTATCAATCAGGTTAAAAAAGCAATAGGCTACTGGCAATTTAATAATTATGAGTATTATGTTACATATTTACACTTACACTTCATGCTCCCATATCATGTGTAGCTTCATTTATGTATTTATATTTCAGATTTGCACAGGGGGTTGTTCCATAAAGCCCGCTTAGAAAAGCGGAGATTAAAGTCGAAAGCATGACTTGAATGAACCGAACTAATCAGCTGCGCTTAATTCGGTTCCATAACGATAAATTCAAGATCATGTGATCTCACTAATTCAAACCAGGTTCAAATAGTCTAGATAATTGCATGTGCACGCCATTTTTAAGATGCCCAGATGGTGGAGCATGGATTTATAAATTTACCATGGCAAATAAGGTGAAAAAGCGAGCAGCAATGTTCACCACGACTGAGCATCGTTTGCTTCTCGAGACATATGAAGAATTTAAACATATGATTACCAAAAAAAACATGATTACCAAAAATGTGTGTGTGAGAATAATGACTAACTTTGACAGCAGCAATTTAAGTGAAGAGAAAATAACATGGCAGGAGGTGAAAATAAAATATAGAAATATTGTTTGTAATGGTAAGTATAAGCCGCTTCAGATTACGAGGCTGAACATGACATCCAATACAATTTAAAAAAAGAGTGTTGTGTTGATATGTCATAACGGAGTTTGAACGGAGGCGTTTGAAAACTAGGCTGGAGTCATAAAAATTGTGTAGCTACTTAACAGAGAAACACAGAAGATGAAGGCTCCAGCATAATATGTAATACACAGTATACGCAAAAGACAAACGAAATGACGGGCGTGATTTATAAGTTAGACCAATCAATGTAGACCTAGGAAAAGGGAAAAGGGAAAGACCCTGCTCTGAGTAGGAGCTGAAAGATTTATAGGAACTGCGGTGCGAGGAACTAAATAATCCCCAAATTTCTACTGTCTGGACACAAAAAAAAGGGTTATAGGAATGTTATTTTCTAGGAACTGCAAAAATCCCTGCGGTCGGAAAGCGGCTAATGTCTAAGTACCGTACTTAAGCATAGCCAGCTTGATGTTACAACTGTCCAGTCTCATGATGTTCATTAATTGGAGCTGCCAAAAAGAAGAGTGAGGTTTCTGGCACTGGGGAGGGCCACCAACATCTGGCATTAGACATGAACCAAGGGAGGCCTGTCATTGAGGGAAAAGAGGGGGGAACAGCATCTGAATCCATTCCACCTAGTATAAGTAATGACTACATAAAAGGTGTGTTTTTAATTCGTTTTTTAATGTTTTAGTCTTGCATCTCTAACCAAATCATTTCGTGTCATAATGATGCCAAATTCTCTGTGCTTGCTGGATCCACCAGACATCATGCTGAACCCTGTGAGTATGACAGAGTGTTAAGCATTGATTTATTTCCCAGTGGTGATTTATTAAACCTAGGTTAATGGTGTCAGGTTGAAGGCCCATCCACAGGTGAGGAGGATGAGGAGACTACATCAGTATGTTCAAGGAGGCCTGAGTTAGGCACAGGTTTGAACATTATATATTGAAGAGCCTACTGTGAGGTGTTAATAGAGTGTATTCAAAGCCGCAGGAACATCTTTTATCAGGGACATGCTGGGGGGGGCAGGTTCCAACATTATCGATGGCCCGGGGCCAGTAAGAACTAACGTCGGGCCAATAAACAACTTATAGTCAATTTTGCCATTTAAGTGTTGTGTTAAAATGTTTGCCATGATATTTGTCCCTCCCCTGCTTTAATTTGAGCTTATCTCAAATTAAAATCCATGTCTGTCATATGCCGTTCCTTCTCCCTCCTCTGTGTTTGGCAATACCGGTGTCGTCTTTTTCGTCAATTATATTTGAATGCTTGTCTGTTTTAACCAATCAAAATGTTGTATGCATTAGCGCAGGACTAAAAAGAATGTGATCATTTTATCGAAAGAACAGTTTATGTGGGTCGAAAATAAATGTATTGAGCACCTACACTGTTATTCAGTTATTATACATTTGCCAAATATAGGTGATTTTGGTAAATATTTCAGTGATTTTTTGTTGTTAATATTTTTCTTCCAATCTTTTTAGGAATTAAACAAGGGCAAATTAACAAATCAGATTTGACTGTGTCTTTTCAAACCTTAATGGAACAGCCAATCAGAGGCTTTCTTGTTAGAAATCATCCCTATCGTTGTCGTTGATTACGGAAAAATTACTAATATTAAATGTATGTATAAAATGAATTCCATGAAAAGGTTGTTTCAATTATTGTGATTCCCTGTAGCCTATATATTATTCTACATAGCCTAGTTTATAGGCACCTGTAAATTAATTGTGTTGGGCGAACAGTGCGATAATAATCGGCGGCTGGGGCGACGTGGTTGGGTGAACCATGTGCGCAGCACACCCCTTGTCATCCCACAGATTTGTACAAGGAGTTGCGGAGCTGCCAACAAGGTAGAATTACAGAGTGAATTGGGAAGGGAAGAAAATCTAGAAAATCACAAAGAATAAAAAGAGGTGTCAAATTATCCTGACAATATATTTTGTTCATATTACCCAATCCTAGGACACATGTAGACTACTGCAGTAATTGTTGTGCTTTAATACCAACTAATTGCATCTGGGGTTACCCATTTTGGGAAGTTCCGAAATAAAACCTAAATAACCAGGTAATGGGAGTTTATAACTAACTAGTTAGTTATGGGTGGGTTCAATTAGCCCTGGTGCTGAATAATTCTCTGTTGTAAGTAGTTTTTTATTTCTCAGTTGGGTTTGTATGTATTGGGTGTGTCAGGTGTCAGTTTAGTGAATTAAATTAGTGCCAATTAGAGAGGAGTATTGCATCCTATAGGTTTTTTGAAGAGGCGGGACTTTACTGAACGGGGAAAAAATCAGAGGAAAGAGGAGGAACATGGCAGAGACGCTCTGAGCTTGTTTTAAAATTAAATTTGTTTGAATAACTTACTGTATATTAAAAGTTAAAACCAGGAGTTTATGTTAGTGTGTACACCGTTGAAACGGAGAGTAATTGTGTTTGGAGTTCTTTTTTTGTACTCTCCAGTTCAGTTAAACGTACAATATGTAGTTTTTGGCCGCTAGGGGTCTCTCAATCAAAACAATAACAAAAGATGTACTTTGGGAAGTAGCGTGGGATCATGGGTTTTGTTGTCGTCGTCAATGACAACCTTCCAATCTAGCGTCTCCGGCAGAAAAAATCTTCACTGACAAAGTAATATATTGTTAAAAATATTATAACTTTATTCATATTATGTTTGGCGGTTCCCTGTAACTTAGAGCAACTACAGCAATCAAATGTTATATGACGCCATTCACGGAAGACAAAATAAAATGTCCCGTGTCTTCGAATTATATTACAAATTTCTCTGGATTTGAAAGTCGGTGGAAACATTTAGGATAATCAATCAATCAATCAAATTTATTTTATAAAGCCCTTTTTACAACAGCAGTTGTCACAAAGTGCTTTGACAGACACCCGGCCCGAGACCCCCAAAAGCAAGCAACACAAGTGATTCACAGTGGCTAGGAAAAACTCCCTAGATAATGTAAGTACACAACTAAGAAATATATATAATATAGGTATAGTGATGTTTGCTTTTTTAATGCAAAGTACGTCTTTTGTTATTGTTTTGGAAAACCACATATTGTACCTTTAACTACTGAATTGGATCTAACCTCATGCCCACATGTGGACTGGTGTTAATAATGGTGCGTTCCAGGCAACACGTAACTCGTGTTTTCACAACCTTCTACCCGTGAAAGTGCCCTGGAAACCGTAACTTACTACTTGCGAACTCGTACAAGATCGTTGAATTCCCAGTTACAGTTTTTGACGTCACATAAACAAACAACAACAGGGACCCCTGTTGATGCTGTACAGACGCTGGTGGTTAACGGTGTGAAATAGAAATGAATAGACATAAATAGGCAACGTAAAGTAATTCTTCACATTGTAATCAAAACAATACACATATGATTGTGTACTACTACAGGTTATGTTTATTAAATGAAGGCCAAAATAGGTCGCCGACTAGAAATTGCTAGTATCAGCTAGCGCTAGTTAACGTCGTTAGGCATAGGTCGGCTATTGTTGTTGTCGTGACTTTTGCCTGGAACGCTACCAAGTCGTAAATCGTGACTTGAAGTGGTAACTTACAGGACAAAAATTGGGTCTGGAACGCGGCATAAGCTAGCTAGTCAGTGTTCAAACTCACGAGCTGGAAGGCGAGACTGCGGGCATGTTGAGACCATTTTTGCCACCATGCTTCTGAGTGAGTATGGACATTGATAAAGATAGGAACATTTACAGTTAAATGTAGTAAGCTCATTAGTATTGTGCATTTCTGAATAGTGTACATCGAATGCTGCCTCCACATGTTGCCGCAGTAGAGGTGCTCAGGTCTTTGACATTGCATGGCAGAAGAGCACGTGTTTGCACACGAACCAGACCAGTTTCATGACCATAGTGTCTACTGAACAGAGGGTTTGGAAAGACAGGCCAACAGCTATGAGTTACTGAATTACCGTGAGTAGAGTAAATGTTTCCTCAGAGGATATTAAATGAGCTCCAACAAGCGCGCCAACGGGTGGTACCACAAATTGACTATTAGAAACCCTGGGTATATTTTTGTTTGATATTATTTTATTAGTTTCTTTCCATAAAGTAAATTTAGAGATAAATTGCCTACCTGTGAAATAAAGGGATTGTGTTGCTATTACTTTAAAGTTGTGAGCATGTTCAAGTAAATGCAATTTGGGGCAGCCATAGCTTTTAGCCACTAAAGAGTGTATGTGGGTGCATTTCATGACTTAATGTGAGTGAAGCTGATGTAACATGGAGTCACAACAGTTATTCAAATGGTGTGAAGATAAAAGTTTTGATGTAAGAAAAGCAATTGTGCTTAGTGAGATTTGTATGCAGACTACTGATGAGACCATTTATAAAGTCAGGGATGGGATTTAAGTTTTTGGTCGTTGTAAAATAAGAGGATGGTGTGTAGACCATTTTGGTAAAAGCCAAATAGTTTTAGTTGAAACCACTAATGACATTACTAAGACTGACATACCTGAAAAGATAGTAACTTGAGGTGGGTTGGGACCTTGGGTAGTGAATGTCAGGGAGCCCCATGTTGTCATGTACTTGAAGAAGAAGGCTTCCAGTCAAAGTTACTATCATTCCTAGGAAATTAAGGGAAGACTAGCTGATGTCACAGGCTTGCTTCGCCGCACTCCTGCTCGCCCCACTACTCCAGACCTGAACACAGAGCTAGTGAAGCCAGCTCTTCACTAGTGGATAAATGTAAAGCTACGCCTACAGATGGGCCAGGTTATTGCAAACTCTGCATGTTCTCAGGGATAAAACCCACCCCAAATGGAGAAGAGGAGTATGAAGTCTGGGCAGAACAGACCACCCACATGTTGGATGAGTTGCAGTGTTCTGATATTGTTTTTGGATATTGTTTGTTTATTTATTTACTTGGGACAGTGCACATTAATCAACAATCTTACACTTCTGTACAGACTGTAAATGAGCCAGATGCTAATTTCCATCTGTAGTCCCAAACCTAACCTGCATGTTTTTAATAGTGGAGGAAACCGGAGCACCCGGCGGAAACCCACACAGACATAGGGAGAACATGCAAACTACATACAGAAAGGCCTGGGACGACCGGGGTTCAAACCCAGAACCTTCTTGCGGTGAGGCCACAGTGCTAACCACTAGGCCACCATGCCTGTGATATCGCCAAGAAACAGAGTAGCTGAGAGCCTCAAAGGGCCAGCAGCAGACATTGTTCGAGGGTTGAGAGTTACCAACCCATATGTCACTGCAAATGATTACCCTAGAGACAACGTTTGGAACTACAGACAGTGCAGCTGATTTAATGGTGAAGTTCCGTAACACATTCCAACAAGAAGGTGAGAAACTTTCAGCATATATACTCAGACTAGACAAGTTGTTGCATGCAGTCCTCTGTAAAGGTGGAATCGAAGTGGGCGATATGAACAGAACACGCATTGAACAAGTTGCAAGAACATGACCTTGTTTCCCTTCGCATAAGAATGAATTTCAGCTCAAGTCTCCTCCAAGCTTCACTGAGCTGCTTTGGGATGTAAGAAAAGAAGAGGAAATGATTCTCGAAAGACTGAGTGTCAAGAATGTTGCTCTTTCAGTTGGGAATAGGGGTACTACAGCCTCTGTCTTATCAGTACAGCTATTCTTAGCACCAGTACCTGCCAATATAGATAATGATCTGGCTATAGAGAGTCTGTATAAAGAATTTCAAGGGCTGAAGAATGATGTTGCACGACTGGTTTCTGCCTCTGTAGCTGCATCTGAAGGTGTGTCACAGCAAGTAGCCCAGAAATACAACCAGGAGGCTAAAGAACACTCATATTTGAGTGGAAATGAGAGAGCTTCAAAATCCCAGCACTGTGCTGATGTATTTTGCTAATGGTGTGGAGAGGATAGGCATTTCCAGCGAGAGTGTCAAAACCCAGAAAATCTCAGAAAAGTAAACATGTGTCTCCTGAAAAGAAAACAACCGACGGGAAACTTCCCAGGGGCTCAGTAGAGGAATGAGCCGATGCTCCGGAGTGGATACGTTCCAAGTGTGACACGCTACAGAATTGGAAGGCAGATCTGCCAGAGGGTTTAGTAGGACCTAGCTCTATTGTCTCTGTACAAATTGAGGGCATTTACGCCAAAGCCTTACTTGATAGTGGGTCCCAATTTACTCTACTGTATCGCTCCTTTTATGACAAGTATCTGAAGCACCTGCATTTGACCCCGATAAAGTGCCGGGAGATCTTGGGCCTCAGTGTCGAAGTATCCCTATGATGGATTCATGTGCCTAAAACTTGGGTTTAGTGGAGATGTAGTTGGAGTAGCCGAGACCAGTGAAACACTTGTGTGTCCTGATCCGGTCATGGACAGGGAGATTTCCATGGTGGTTGGCACAAATACATCTATCGGCAGGAGACTATTTCAGGCATGTAAAGCACACAGCAGAAACAATTTCCTCAGCACCCTCTCTGTACACCCTGTCATAAGGAAAGCATATGAAAAGTGAGGAAACTCCTGATGATATGAGTGAGACCCAAAGTGGAACCTTCTGGTTCACATGAGACAAGCCTTTTAGTCTACCACCTGGTGGAATTGCAAAAGTTGTCAGCATTCCAAAGTTTCCCAGAAATGTCTCTGATCAAGCTGTTCTTTTAGACCATCCAGAGGTTGGTTGTTTCCCTGAAGAGCTTCTGGTAATGCCTGTTGTTAGTATTACTTAGAGTATATACATAGATTATTGCTCTTGATGTTGTAATTTGATGATTGATTAATAATGTGATTAATAATGTTGATTAATAGAATACATAACATAACGTTTGTGTTTGTCAAAACGGCGTGTCATATTCTTGACCTTGGTTATTTTAGTAGCATGAAAAACAAAACTGTTATTAAAATTGGGATTAATGGTGCATTCCAGGCAACCAGTAACTCATGTTTTCACAACCTTCTACCTGTGAAAGTGCCTTGGAACGACAGTCAAACCCATTACTACTTGTTAATTTGTACCAGATCGTTGTTCTCCCAGTTATATTTGTACACACACACACACACACACACACACACACACACACACACACACA
>JACXGM010007130.1:0-31275 GCA_016801145.1 Umbra pygmaea | reverse complement strand
GGATTCAGGTCTGGACTTTGACTTGGCCATTCTAACACCTGGATATGTTTATTTGTGAACCATTCCATTGTAGATTTTGCTTTATGTTTTGGGTCATTGTCTTGTTGGAAGACAAATCTCCGTCCCAGTCTCAGGTCTTTTGCAGACTCCATCAGGTTTTCTTCCAGAATGGTCCTGTATTTGGCTCCATCCATCTTCCATCAATTTTAGCCATCTTCCCTGTCCCTGCTGAAGAAAAGCAGACCAAAACCATGATGCTGCCACCACCATGTTTGACAGTGGGGACGGTGTGTTCAGGGTGATGTGTTGCTTTTACGCCAAACATAACATTTTGCATTGTTGCCAAAAAGTTTGATTTTGGTTTAATCTGACCAGAGCACCTTCTTCCACATGTTTGGTGTGTCTCCCAGGTGGCTTGTGGCAAACTTTAAACGACACTTTAATTAATATCTTTCAGAAATGGCTTTCTTCTTGCCACTGTTCCATAAAGGCCAGATTTGTGCAGTTTACGACTGATTGTTGTCCTATGGACAGACTTGCCCACCTCAGCTGTTGATCTCTGCAGTTCATCCAGAGTGATCATGGGCCTCTTGGCTCCATCTCTGATCACTCTTCTCCTTGTATGAGCTGAAAGTTTAGAGGGGCGGCCAGGTCTTAGTAGATTTGCAAGTTCAAGGGGGCCGAATACTTTCGCATGGCAATGCACTGTAAATGCATCTCCCCATGAACAGCTGTTTCCACACTGATGCCTTGTTTAATTCTACCTTATGTTAATAAAGATAATTTTCGAATAATTTATTCAACAGCTGTTTGAGCGTTTACATTTTTAAATGTTTATAAACTTTTTGACATCCTAAATGTTAAGATCAATTCCTTAAATTATTATTATAATGTATTATTATTTTAATTTATTCCACAGCTACTGTAGTAGTTCTTATTTAATCTAACAGAGAATAGCTGTAAGTGCCCTAGCTAATGCTAGTGTTGGCTAATTAAGAATACAACACTTTTACACCAGTGCATTTTTTGCTCTTCCAACTCATTAATAACAAGCTTCACTTTTTAATACTGTACAACTATGATTTTGGTCTGCCATTTGGAATTCCATCTACCATTTATTAGCCATAATCTCCAAAAACATGGACCTGTCAATCTCGGATTCACTGTGGCAAATCAGGTGACATACTTTTTTCTACTGGAAAACCAATAGAGAAATGCCCATTTAAACATTTAGGGGAATTGGCTTTTCTCCTACTACCCATGATTTTTAAATGAGTCCCCTAGTGTTCAAGTTGCCGATAAGAAAATGGCTACCACTGTTTTTAACATTTTGATTATAGGGGTTGACTCATTTTTGGATTTACATTAGATACTATGTTGGTGTAGATTTAAACAGCTGTGGTTTACCAACTAAAAGGTTTTCACTAATTTCTGAACAGTTCTTCAAATAATAACACTTGCTGGCCTATGGGATACCCTATGAGATACACATGCATTGATCGATTGATCAAGTTTGTGTGAGTGAATGGTTGACACGCGTGGCCCATCGCTATTAGCTGATTACCTGTCAAATCTCCTGCAGTGGGAGAAACGCATCCCCCTCGCCCTTTCAGCTCATACAATAACTGGGATTACTCAGGTGGTACAGTTCGCTGTTTAAACACCCCCATTCACCCAGTTAAATCCCACCATGACCTATACATCTTTATTCCACTCATTTCTTGGCAGTGTAAGTTAAATGTAGAGAGCACGTGGACTAATTTCTCCTGGTGTCTGCACGAGTCTACCAGTATAAATTCAAGGCACGGGAGCGTAGTGGAATGCTGAATCTCCTTACAAGGAATAACACGCAAGCCTTCAGGGAACACTCTACAACCCACTGAAAATGAGCAGGATGAAAGGGGAGGAGTGTAAATCAGGCAATTGTTGTGGGCCGACTCCAGCATGCAAATGTGTAGTAGCGTTTGTGTGGAGGAAAGATGATAGTGGAGAAGAAATGCTCAGTCACATGGCTGGATCTGCACTTTACACATTCTTGTGTTTCCTGTACCACTGCCCCACTGGTATTAGATAGTGCCACTCATTTCCCCTCAACATTTACATATGATGATCGAACCAGTTAATTACAAACATACGAAGGCGGGGCAAGCGTATTTTCCTCTGTCAGAGTGAAGCTGTAGAGTAACAACTTTTAAGTTGTTTCTTTACCACTATAAACTAACCATAGAAACTATTTTGAATCAAAGATTGATAGCCTGTAAGTCATTTTGGTTTAGACAGCCAGTGTATTTGGGCCACTGAGTACAGAAAAAGCCTCCACCAGAACACAATGCCAAACGTCTGGGTTTTCCCAAACCAAACAGGTCTGTGTGGGGTCTGTAGTTGACCGTTCCTCCAGTTTGGAAGAGCAGTGTGAAAACCACAACTCTGGACCTTGTAGCTATTTCAGATGCATATCCCAATCTGAGCTTCACATTCAGGCACGTTTGCTTACAGAGCAATGGGCAGTTCTGAATAAAGGCCACGGCTCTGAATGGGGGAAATATACTGGTTCTGGTCAGCATCTGTTCGGAAACAGAATGAAACGATTCCAATAGCTGATGATTCATTTTTGTTGAGCAAGAAGAGTCTACTGGGTAGATTTTCACAAGTCATTCCAAGACTTTTCGTAACTTATTTAAGCATCTATTTATAATTCTAGCTTCACAACTCTAGGCAACTTCCTCGGAGTTCGACTGGGGTTGAAAACATCACTAGGTGTGTCGTGCTGTGTTCTACCAAGGCAATGAGTTGGAGGCTCCACCAGAGTGTGCAAGGAGGGTTGGCGAAAATTATGTTTATGTTCAACCCTCCAGGGGACGCAAGGGCGGTGTTGTATGCCACACATATATGACAGCGTTTAACTGGGCTGAGCAGACAGTGGGCTGGGAGGCTCTGAGCAGGGTTAGGCTCGGTGGTATGACCCATGAAGCAAGCTAGAGCCACTGGTCCTTCCCAGGGAGCACTGGAGCCAGCTGCATCTAATCTCACTAGGTTGTCACTGGACAAGTGCGAGGTCGCTCAAATCGAGGTCATGTTAAGTTGCGCTTTTCCAACTTTGTTGCTCGACCACCTTCTCCATCTATATGCGGACAGTGCATTGTGAGCCATTTACAGTGTACAACTGCAAGTGTAATAAAGTGTTTAGGCTAGGGAGCGTTACTGTTCCAGGCTGTTGGTGAGTTATATGATCCTGCTGTGAGCTCAGCACAGACAGACAGGCTGCAGATAGTACGGGGGCTCATTGCTGCCCTCTGCCAATCTGAGCTCTGTTGGCAGGTGAAACTGCCTGAAATAACCCCTACACAGGGATGGAAGAGGGGGCAGAGAGGCGGGCAGGAGAAAGCCTGTCTAAAACTGCCTGGTCTGGGCAGCCTCCTGTGGATGGTTGGATATCACCTCTTCCCCTGGTTCTACTGATGGAACCATTGGTGTGAGCCACAGGGATGTTTCTGCCATAGAAACGCTTGGGCAAAGCGACTAAATGTTTCTCCATCTGACCCAAATAAAACATAGGAAATGCATTTAAATCAACCCATTAATTCACGCAGGAAGACGTGTATTTTTGAAGGAATGCGGTACTTGGGAGCAAACTTGGCCGCTCTTAAGAACTCATTATTTGGCTCTTGGGCAGAAGGTTCTGGTAGCCAGTACCTTCTAGAGCGCAGTAGCTGAAGAGCAGATATATTTGAGCAGATATATTTGAAGTGAAAGAATCGCCCAGACTGAAGACGATGTCTATGTTTTAAAGTTGGCCATGGTGAGGCTGCCGTCTGCATTTTAGTTTTGTGAAGAGAGAAATGGCTAGATATTAGGTTCATATTTAGCCTTTGGAGCTATGGAAAAACACAAAATGATTTTTTTACTTTTCGGAGCAAGAGGCCAAGCTATATTATCAAGGTGACCGCAAAGCCTTAGCATTTAACTGACAACACAATTTAATACATCTGTAAAGTAATAATCTCATTAATTTCAGTAACCCTTTTTTGCTGCTTTATACAATTCAAGTAAGTTAATATGTTTGGAAAAGGACTTGTAAGTGCTAGTGACTGAAGCTAGGTTGAAGGCACAGGAGGAGCAGCAGGCATGAGATGGAACAGAGAGTGGCCCAGAGAGGAGTGACAGTGACTGAACCAACAGAGAGAAAGTGGTGAGCAGGGTTTTGATTTAGGGATTATAGGAATAAAATCCTGACCAATAAGCATTACGAGTGTAGATGGTTATAAAGCCTTTAATACAACTCTGGAAATTTGGCGACCACTGCTGGAATATGATCAAGCTGAAGATTGATTGTCACAAGCCATCAAACAAAGCCAAGCTCACTGTCTGGAAATAATTTTTTGGCTCACCTGCTGAGGGGAATGGTAAATAAATGAATCCACCGGCGAAGCATATTTTTTACCAGCCAAAATAATAAATTGACATTTCATTGAGGTAAGTTATTATGTTGAATACAACTTAAAGAAGAGACCAGAGCAAAATTTGAAACAAAATTATTTTCATGTATTGATCAATAGTTAATCAAATCAAGTTTATTTGTAGAGCTAGAACACACAGAACAACTCATCACCACACCCTCAGCATCATACTGTAGCCAGCTGCTTGAAACTCCATTTGCAAACCTCAATTTCTCACAAAAATTAATTTTTATGTGATTCGTCACCCTTTTCATTTGTGGGTTTTTGTTTCAAAGGTTGACTTACTCCAGGTAAATATTGCATTATAACAGCTATTTAATAAACGTTAGCTGCAGCAGACCAGTAGCAATTTAGCGATATCGAGTAGCTGATGTACCCTACAGTAAACTGTGCTGCAAAACTAGAATCATTAGGAATGGTCTGTGGCTAGCAAACAGTGCTGGGGAAAGTCACTTTACCTAGTTACTACTGCAAAATCCTTAACTAACTAATGAAACTACTTTTTAGTTTACTTGCTTAAAATGCTTTTAAAATATGCTTTCTGGTGGGTCTAGGAGTACTGTCATCAATCCTAATTGGACAACAAATATAAATGTATTCACCTTTCCAAGTTTTAAAATAATTTGAATGAAATGTAGTGGTTTGATCATTTTATCCTTCAAGTTAATGTTTTTGACAAAAGTGAGAGATGGTGATTGCTCGATCGTGTCAGGTGCAGATTTGTAATGAAATAAATGGATCATTGTAATTTTTTTTTTTAAAGAACTAGGTGGTAACTAGTGTCTCTGGGCATGATCCAATTTAGCAATATAATCAAAAGCTATTTGTTGAATGTGTGAATGTTTGTATATAAACCAATTTAATTAGAATATCTGAATATACTACCAAATTTACATCTGTAAAAAAATGCTGTTAATATAAAAATAAAAAAGGAATTATATAATGAGTAAAAATAAAATAACGAATATGAGTACCGTGTGGTATGCTACTGAAATTAATGGAGAACAAATACATGTTTTCTGAGTGCATGTTCATTGGCACAAATAGGCTATACACGTTTCTGAATGCATGTATCCTGGCTAGGGATGGGACAATTACCGGTTTCATGGTAAACCACAATAAAATGTCAGTACGGTTAGTATTACCGTTTAAAATTTAATTTTCATTAAAAGCGTCTTTGATTACCGTGATTTTGAAAACTCACGGTAAATCCTGTCCAGCCAGAATCAGTCTGACGCAGGTGCGCGCATGCAATGTTGTTTTTTGCACGAGAAGTCAAGGCGGAAGGCAGTGACAGTGCTTGGGAGATTTTTCAGCCATCCAAGAGGACAAAATCTTAGATGTGGTCATATTCTGGCTATTACATGAGTCCTGAGGGCTATTTAATCGAGGATGGGCACCCTGTCTGCAGAGAAAAGTCGCTGCAAAAGGAAGAAACACTTCAAATCTGTCATCTTCGTGACAACAAATTGCAGCAGTCATGCTATTTTTGTTCCATTGTATGTTGTCGAAAGAAGCCATAAACGCTTTCTCTGTGTAACATTTTTGTTAGCAACAGCTGCCAGATTACAGTAATAGCAGATGATTGCGGGAGCTCCATGAGTTTACAGAACACACTTACTTTGTTCGTTAGTTAGCTTAGTTTGAGTATTGTTTATATTTAATATACTTAGCTAATATATAAAATATATTTTATTTGTGTCCTTACAGTTTTGTTTACTAAAATGTATTACTTGTGATCAGTAGGCTACCTATTAGATTGCGCATTTTTCATTAGTCTACCTCAAAGCAACGATAACAACCCACTCTCATTGAGCAGTTATTCTCCATGTTCTCATTCTCTGTTTCTTTAGCGCAAGTGTGGTGGAGCCATGTATTACTTTGGAACATTTCTTTCTACCGACTCAAGAGCCAGGCATTGTGGAGTTACTTTTATTTAGTAGTTTGTTTGAACTACTGGTCGCAATTCTACAGCAGACTTAAGCACATTCTATCGTGCACACATAAAAATGCTGCAGGCAAAATAGAACATAAGATACATTTAGACGTGTTAATTTATTTCATATAATGAATATAAATAACTTGCAAATATAATTCAAAGACATTGCTCTCTAATCAAATCCAAACATTCAAACGATATGTGTGCTGGTCTCCCAAAGTCAGACAATGCATTCCAACGCAAGCGACTCTCGGTACACATCTGTTGCTCCCGACATCCGAAAAAAAACTTCACTAACACACGGTCAACTCAATTCCTTCAGCTGAGAGATTCAAAGCAGCAGGCAATGGGAACCATCCACAGAGATAGTCACAGTATACTCGCACAGTATTTAAGTCACCATGTAAGTTAACGCCTATAAGGCAAAAAATATTCCTGTAAGCAACTGGTAGTCTACCAAATATCAGGAATAGGACTATTTTTTATAGTATACATAGTTTATTGATGATATTCTGTTTGCCATCACAATAAATCAAATGATTAGCAATGAATGTAATCTATGTGTTACATGAATATGCTATTACAACAGAGTAAATTTAGAGCATAGGTGAAAAATCATCCTGTTAACTAGCCAGCAGATGTTAAAGCTATTCCCTAATTCTAACAAGATTATCAGTCGTCAATTTATGGGGAATTCATAATGATATCACATCAGATAGTAGGCTTTAGTACTAAATGGTAGACTATAGTAAAATAAAAAGTGCTTATAGCTGCTAATTGTATTTGTTGTTTGATGATTTCCAAGTATAAAATGTTGTTGAAATGTTTTTAGTGTGTGTGTGTGTATCAGTTTTTTTTACATTTCCATCTAAATTTAACAAAACCGCGATAATATTGATAATCGTGATAACTTTGGTCACTATAATCGTGATATGAAATTTTCATACCGTCCCATCCCTAATCCTGGCACACCTTACGCATGTAAAAAGGTGAAAACGACCATAACAAGTGTTCTCATCGGGAGTCCATAACAAGTGTTCTCATCGGGAGTTAACACACGTTGGATGTTTTCTGTGACAATATGCACATTTTCACAAGAATTTGGTTTTGCGCAGGATTTGCCAAATGCCTATTGTGCTCAGGGACATCACTAGAGATGTATGGATAGGGGGGCTAATCCACTACTAGAGGGGTCTAGGGGCATGCTCCCCAGGAGAGTTACTTAATTCAACTGTTTTTTGAAAAACAGTTGAATTAAGTTTTTTTTTTAAACTTAATTCAACTGTTTTTCAAGGAACCCAAAGCGCTTTACACAGTGAGGGGGAAAGCCCACCTCATCCACCACCAATGTGTAGCACCCACTTGGGTGATGCACGGCAGCCATTTTGTGCCAGAATGCTCACCACACATCAGCTATTAGGTGGAGAGGTGAGTAGTGATATGCCAATTAGTAATGAGGGGGATTATTATGTGGCCATGATTGAAGTAAGGCTTGGTTGGGAATTTGGCCATGACACCGGTGTTAACACCCCCACTGGGAATTTTTTCCTATGCCATGGGATTTTTAATGACCACAGAGAGTCAGGACACCAGTTTAATGTTCCATTCGAGAGATGGCACTCCGCTGGGCAGATGTCCCCATCACTACCCTGGGGCTTTGGGAATGATCTTTACATCAGAGGGAAGAGTGCCCCCTACTGGCCCTCCAACACCACTTCCATCAGCATTGGTCTCCCATCCAGGGACTAACCAGACCTGACCCTGCTTGGCTTTTAGCAAACCAGCAGTGGAGTACAGGGCGTTACGTTGCTGGCATAGGTTAGACCTAAAGTTAACTAGCTAGCTAACATTAAATAACAAGCAAATAACTGAAATTCATGTAAATAATGTATCTGCCCTAACAACAATACTTCAATTCAATCCTGCCAAAGAACCTCAGAAAGTCGGTCACTATGCGTAACGACAATGTTAATTCACCATGTATGCTACAATGTGTAGCATCTGTTAAGTTAGAAAGCAGCTTCTCCCAGGTCCTAGTTTCCGCCATATGTGTATAGTCAATTGTCAGCGCAATTGCACGGTTGACAAAAACAAATGATAGAGACCAAAGAAAAACTATTAATTTAAATTAATAATGTACATTTATATTTGGGGGGGGCTAAAATAGCCCTAGTGATGTGACGTTATTGATTGTGCTACTTGAATTTATTTATTTCTGCACACGTACACTTAAAATAATAAAATAATTATTTTAGAGGGAGAGGATTTAGACAGTCAATTTAAATTAAATGATACTGTACATAAGTGTTCAGACCTTGTTATAAACTAATTATAATGTAAATGATCCATTTAATAGAACTACTTGATTTATGTGGAGTACTAACATGGCAACAGTAGGAGGAGTGGTGGAGTTTACGTTAATGTTAGACGATAACTGCACACCCCGCAATAATTTTCTTTAGCTAAAAATACTAAATAAAACATTAGTTTTGACAAATAAAATGTTGGCAAATGTTTTATTAGCGCATTAACACACTCTAGACTGTGCGTTGCCAGGGTATAACTTTGGCTTTCCACACTGCTGAGTTGTGCGGTTATTCCCTGGAAATGCACAGTCTGTCATGTGTTAATGCTTACATAATGGCGCTAGACCGTTTAAAATGCTACACTCTGAAAACGCAGCCAGATACTACTCT
Organism: Umbra pygmaea; assembly: GCA_016801145.1. Classification (NCBI taxonomy): domain Eukaryota; kingdom Metazoa; phylum Chordata; class Actinopteri; order Esociformes; family Umbridae; genus Umbra; species Umbra pygmaea. Next base: position 22,183 of record JACXGM010007130.1, on the reverse strand, counting down.
ACAATACATGATCTGATCACAACGTTTAGTAGATATTGTATTCAAACAGACATCACATTTTTAGAAGAAACTCACAAAGAAACAGTTTGAAAGATATTACCTGTAAATACATGAATGCGGCTGTGTAATTCGTGCTCCAGGAAATAATACTACTTTATTCCTTGGACTTCTTAACTGAGCTGCTAGTGTAAGGAATAAGGCACTTGACTTCAATGCAAAGTTCAAAACCTGAGTAGGAATGTTTTTTGTACATAAAACAATACAATAAGCAAATTTCACATTTTAATGTTTACAATATTCATTTACACCTTACACTGACAAATTGTGTTTGCCAAACTCCCTAAATAATTGAGTTCACTCCATGCAGTTCCTTGTTGTAAGCTAATCAATGACTTCAGCCAACTGAAAGCATATTACATTTGTTTTGGTGAGCCGTATTATTGAATTTGTTTGCAATGATCTTGAATGTATGGTGGCACCATAGAAATGGAATGGATAAAAAGGCCATTCCAATTCAAATCAATGTAGCAGAATGATCAGAGCGTCAGCAATTTTTGTACCATTTCATTGCAAAGATCTAGCGGCCTACTTCCGTATTAAACCGATTTGCGTGTTGTCACCATGACAACTAACAACAATCGCCATTTTGTTGTGTACTAATCGAATGACCATGCCAAGCAGTCCAATGGCCTTTCTGTTCATTCTATTTCTATGGCTGGCACATTTTTGCCAAGGAGAAATAAAATTGAAGTCAAAATATAACTTGAAATATTATTTTCGGAAAAAAACCCTTGCATTCGCACTTTAGGTTATCATTATGGATATGGGATCAAATAAGGGCCAATAATATTTTGAGGTTGTGAAGTGATGTTTGCATGTGTACATTTTTTTTGCATCTGTAGAAATATTTTGCGAATGTGTAAAAAAAAGTTTTGCATCTGTAGAAATATTTTGTAAATATATGTCTGCAAATGTTTTGTGCAACACTGGAGTTACAAAACCCAAATTGCGAGTTGCGAAATGTTTACTGTGTCAAAACAGGGCCAAAATGTTATACAATCAGCATGTTGCTTATTGATTAGCCAATCAGAACGGTGCCCACCGATCAACCAATTAAGGGGCAGAAGATTCTAGCGAGGCGCGTTCTTGTTACATCTCTGCAATCTGGAGTCAGTTAATATGGAGGAGCCATGGATAACATTGGATAACATTTTGGCCCCGATTTGACACAGTCAAAATTGACTCGTAACTTGGGTTTTGTAACTTCGCAAAACATTTCTAGAGTTGCAAAACTTTTTTACACATTCACAAATGTTTCTATCGATGCAAAACCTTTTTACACATGCAAACATCACTTCACAATGGGATATTAGTGTTATTTAGCCATATAATGCTGTCATTGTTAATAGATTATGTTTTCCTTGTTTACGTACGTTGTGGAGAATTTGGAGTCCTCAAAGCCTCCACAGAAGGAAAAATTAGACATACATTTCCGAAGCTTTGCATGTAAAGTGTAGTGTGTTTAAATGCATCCAAGTGCAATATGTAGTGTTCATAATTATATAGGCTGTATGTACACATTAGCACAGGCAATTAGACCAGCCAAGTTATGACACAAAATGCATGTCAAACATCGATGTTCACTCCGCACGTCAACTGCTATGAAAATGGGCTGAAACTTAAAAAACTTGAAATAATATTCCGACTTCGTTGATATATTATTTAGACAGTAAAGTCAACCTTTTATTTCGAGATTAAAGTCGAAATATACTCAATTTTATATCAAGAAAAAGTTTGCAGCCGTTAACGTGCAGCAGTGAATGTCACTAGTTGATACATGCATTTTCTGCCATAGCTTGGCTGGTCTAATACTTATTGTAGGCTATCTGGCTATGGCGTTTTCCACAGAACATACCATTTAAAGTGTGAAACACAGCCTGTCCATGAAGTAAGATGCTGCCCATTTCTCTCGCACTCTCAAGATTTCGCTAATTTGCACACTTTTGTTTATTAGATAGGCTAATTAAATAGTATTTTTCTTGGACATGAATTACTGGCCTATGCACACATGTACATACAGCCTATAGCCTATTATTATACATGTAAGCTAAATATTGCACTTTGTTCCTTTTAAACACACTAAACATCGATGTGAAGCTTCGGAAATGCATGTCTGATTTGATTTTTGTGGCTGCTCCACAATGTACTTTAACAATGACTACATCATCTATGAACAATGACAGCCTTATATAGCTCAATAACACTAATATCCCAATGCCTCAAACCCAAAAGGAAAGATAAATTGGCAAACTCAAGCAAGCTGGCCATAATGACAATCTAAAATACAAATGCACCCATCTTACTCACTTCAGTGAGTGTAGCGTAATTTAATTTACATGCAGACCAGATCCTGGCACGAATCACGACATTTCATAGCCCAGTTTAGTCATTTAGAAATGACTGAAACCTTTCATCGTCACATTACACCCATTTGCTCTTTGACAGACAGCGAGAAGTAGCGAATGAGAGGGTGCCACTGTTAGGAGGGGGAGGGTCTACCCAGAGGCCTGCAGAGGGGGGGGAGGCAGGGGTGATGAAGGCCAGGAAGAGGAGATGGCAGCAGCCGCCAGAGAAATGCAGGATGACATAATGACACATAGCCGCTGGGGAAAGCTGCTGTGTGTGTGTGTGTGTGTGTGTGTGTGTGTGTATGTGTGTGGTGTGTGTGTGTGTGCCTTGCTGAAGGAAGTCTCCTCAACCCTTATACGGCCAGGGAGAATGCTTGGCCTGCACAGTGTCATTCCCCTGCTTTTCTCCTGAATACGTCACTACTATGCCTCAGCCAGCTTTCACACTAATTTCTACCTCTTTTTTGTCTTCTCTGTTTCGGTGTCATTATTTCTCGGATTTCAACTCCTCTCAGATTTTTCTCACTCCATTTGAAGCTAATTTTTTATCTCTTTCCATGTTTAAGTTTTGACTTTGAAGCGATTTAGCTGGCGCTCTTAATCAGAGTGAATTACAATAGTGACTTCATACTTTTTCCATAGTTTTTGTTGTTTGGCTACGACTCACTGATTTGCTGTCTGATCTGGTTGTCTGTTATTGTCACCGGGTCATGGCGAGGAGTGTTGTCCTATAGGCCAATCAGATCTTAACGGCACCAGTGTCTTAACGTGTTTCTGTGACCATCACTAAGCCAAAGTGCCACTGCCAGCAGCACATCCACTGTGGTCTGTGACTGGCAGCAGTGTATAGTTGACATTTAGCTCCTGTTTTTACGGTGAATTATGTTTAGAAAATTGCATGATCAACTGTTCTCTCTACTTCTCTATTCTATACACACAGCTGGGCATCAGCGCAGAGTATTTCCAATGCATTTTGCCCAACTTCACTTAACATTGGCATTAGTCTACTGTTTTCACTAGATATAGTCACTATGTGCACTTTGAGGCTCACTTGAAAGCACTTAATGATTCTGTAGGCCATTAGGCATTAAGCCATAGAGCCTGGCAAGAATTGTTTTTGCTGACCGCCCATATCCAAGTAACCAAGGATGTACCTGACATCCCTTCATATTAAGGCATCAGGTAGACCCGGCCAACAGTATCCAACTGCTGTGTGGCAACCAGAGAAGGTTGTCTCATCTTTACATCTAATAATTCTATGAAGGTTGTTCATTTCTGTTTCTGCCCGTGTTTGATGAAGTGGTACCAAGTGATATTAAGTGGATGCCGTTTTCTTTCCCCAGGGACGACCACGGCTTCAGTCCTCTCCACTGGGCCTGCAGAGAGGGCCGTTCCAGTGTGGTGGACATGCTGATCATGAGAGGGGCTCGTATCAACGTCATGAACCGTGGAGATGACACGCCCTTGCACCTGGCTTCTAGCCACGGGCACCGGGACATCGTGGGCAAGGTGGGGCTGAATTAAGTCAGGGTGGTGCCAATGAGTGGTAAAATCATGTACAGTGCATCTGGAAAGTATTCACAGCGCTTCACTTTTTCCACATTTTGTTATATTAGACCCTTATTCCGAAATGCATTCAATTCATTATTTCCCTCAAAATTCTACAAACAATACCCCTTAAGGACATGGTGAAAGAAGTGTGTTTGAAATCATAGCAAATTTATTAGAAATAAAAAACAAAAAAGCACATGTACATAAGTATTTACAGCCTCTGCTCATACTTTGTTGAAGCAACTTTGGCAGCAATTACAGCCTCAAGTCTTTTTGAGTATGATGCTACAAGCTTGCCACACCTATTTTTGGGAAGTTTCTCCCATTCTTCTGTGCAGGACCTTTTAAGCTCCATCAGGTTGCATGTGGAGCGTCGGTGCACAGCCATTTTCAGATCTCTCCAGAGATGTTCAATCGGGTTCAATTCTTGGTTCTGGCTGGGCCACTCAAAGACATTTGCAGAGTTGTGCTATAGCCACTTCTTTGTTATCTTGGTTGTGTGCTTAGGGTACGTGTCCTGTTGAAAGATGAACGTTCACCCCAGTCTGAGGTCCAGAGCACTCAGGAGCAGGTTTTCAGCAAGGATGTCTCTGTACATTGCTGCATTAATCTTTCCCTCAATCCTGACTAGTTTCCCAGTTCCTTCAACTGAAAAACATGCCCACAACATGATGCTACCACCACCACCATGCTTTACTGTAGGGAAGGTATTGGCCAGGTGAAGAGAGGTGCCTGGTTTCCTCCAGACATGATGCTTGCCATTTAGGCCATTGAGTTCAGTCTGTTTCATCAGACGAGAGAATTGTGTTTCTCATGGTCTGAGAGTGGCAAACTTTTGGCAAACTCCAGACAGGCTCTCATGTGCTTTTTACTGAGGAGTGGCTTCCATCTGGGCACTCAACCATACAGGCCTGATTAGTGCTGCAGAGATGGTTGTTCTTCTGGGAGGTTCTCCTCTCCACAGAGAAATGTTGGAGCTGGTCAGCTCTAGGAAGAGTCCTGGTGGTTTCAAACTTCTTCCATTCACGGATGATAGAGGTCAGTGTGCTCATTGGGACCTTCAATGCTGCAGATATTTTCCTCTTCCCTACCCCAGATCTGTGCCTAGATACACTCTTGTCTCGGAGGTCTACAGACAATTCGTTAGACTTCATGGCTTGGTTTGTGCTTTGACATGCACTATGGGACCGTATATAGACAGGTTTGTGCCTCTAAATCATATCCAATCATCGGAATTTATCAAAGGTGAACTCCAATCAGGATGTGGAATCATCGCAAGGATGATCAGTGGAAACAGGATGCACCTGAGCTCAATTTTGAGTGTCAAGGCGAAGGCTGTGAATACTTATGTACATGTGCTTTTTCATTTTTCATTTGCTAAGATTTCAAGCACACTTCTTTCACATTATCATTATGGGGTATTGTTTGTAGAATTTTGTTGTTGTACTTTTAATCACCTACTTGATCACACATTGGTCTATTAAAGCCTCTTAACTTGAATGCAGATTTCCTCATCACAGGCCCATCAGCTTTTGTAGTGCGGATGTCAGACTCTGTGCAGTCAGCAGTTATTTGACAGAGGGAGGAGACACTTGCAGATATTGATAGTCTTAGCTGGCTGTATCATTTGAAAATGTACTCTAAGGTTATTACCTGTTCCCAATTGCAACATAACATCTCCAAACCATGTCTAAGCAAGTCCCTCTCACATGTTTTCCCGCTCTGATTTTCCATATGCTCATACATTCAGCTCCTTTTTATACATTCATTTTATTTTTCATTATGGTACTTGGAACTGCCTCCATCGATAAATCCTATGTCATTACATGCATGAGTGGTTGTCCGATTATGACAGGTTAGTTTCAGCAGTGCTGCAGATCACTGTATGATTGGGTTTAATAGTAGACATGTCACAATAGCTCTGGAATGTGAGCACAGAATGGATAAATCTTTTTTCCATTCCTGCCATTGGTGAATAGCTAGTGTCACTGTATATCATCGAAACAGGATCTGGAAAGGCTTGTTATGGCTGTAAATCTAATCCGTTGGATTTCTGTCTCATAGCTTATCCAGTGCAAAGCAGACACCAACAATGCCAACGAGCACGGCAACACACCCCTGCATTACGCCTGCTTCTGGGGACAGGACCTGGTGGCTGAGGTCAGTATGCCCCCTGCTGGCATGAGAGTGGTACTGCTTCTGTTTCTATGTGGACAGCCAGTGGAGCTCATTGATGTGTTTCTTCCATAGGACCTGGTGACTAACGGAGCTCAGGTGAGCATCTGTAATAAGTACGGAGAGACCCCTCTGGACAAAGCTAAACCTCACCTGCGTGAAGCCCTCAAAGGTATTTCAATTTCATTACATTGATCTGTGGTTGGGGATTAGGGCCAGTATAAATGGTCTGGCTGGCAAAACATCTGAGTGCACCAATTTGTATTTTTTAATCTGCTGGCCACAGTGGTCAGCCATTAATTTAGACCTATAAATATCTAGTTACCATCTTTGTGTGGTGTACTTCTGAAATTTGTTTTATTGCAATTAAAGGTACAAGTGAATACACCATGATATTTTGTTACCATCCAATGTTTGACGAAGTGATGTGATTTATATTATTATGTTAAATTTATAATTCATAATTTATTATACAATTTAATGATTTAGATTTCCCAGCCCTTCTCTACACCATACATTGTCATTAAGAACCTTCTGGTTATTATTGTTTCACACTCTCTGTTTTCCTGCACCTAATCAATGTCTGCATTGCATCTCAGATAAAGCAGAGAAGTTGGGACAGAGTTTGACCAAGGTTCCCTTCAAGGACTCCTTCTGGAAAGGCACCACCAGAACCCGACCTCGTACGTTCCCACAGCCTGGTTTTCTGTTTTCTGCTTTGACGAAACATTGTTAACGAGGCTCTGTTATATATGATGTACTTTCATTTTGTCCATTCTCGTTTCTGGCGGTCTCCCCAATTTTCCTGGGTTGATTTCCAATGTCTTTCAATGTGCAAATTGTGAAAATAAGAGGGCTTTGGCCAGATGTAAGTTTGTAGCTTTTCAGCTCCCTCCTCTGTGCGCAGGTAACGGCACTCTGAACAAATCAGCGGGCATTGACTACAAACAGCTGTCCCTGCTGGCTAAGATCAATGAGAACCAGTCTGGAGAGGTGTGTAGGTGTTGTTTTTCTACATCTTTTCTGGTGGGTATGTTCTCCTGGACAGCGGCCAGAATCTATCATGACCAACGGAAAATAATAAGATTTACAGGCAGCAGTAGCTTCTGCGTTTGAAATTGATTATTTAGACAAATTGAGATCAGGCCTGTCGCAATTATTACCTAATCACCTAATCGCGATTATTTGAAGAGACTGCAATTATTTTTGAAAAATGCCAATTATTTGGATTGTTCCCGTCTTAGATTTCAGACTTAGTTGTTTTACATCACTGGAAGGATTTCTCCCCTACCGGGAAAGCTGTGATTTTCACAGATCCAAAGAATGTTGTCTAGATAATCTAGTCGTTTGCTGCTTTCATGATTTTTCAATTAGTTGAGAATTGTTGTGCAATGCTATCCTACCAAACAGCTGATCAGTCATGTAATTTTCACAGCATATTTATTTATTTGACAAATGGATTTCCATCGCCTATTTATTGCATAAACAGTTGAAGAAAAAAAAACTCAAGCCAGTTTAAAATCGTTTTTAGAGTAAATAAATAATAATTAGGTAATTCGCTTACAAACGCTTGCATGGAAGCATACAGCTTTTTTCGCCCATTTCATATTAACTTAACAATAATTCAAGCTTTCCTAGCCTACGTTTCTTCACATACTTTTTCTGTTGTGTTAGGTGAGCCTACACAAATGTTTTAGCTTAAACAAACAATTTAAATTAAGTATAGGCTACTCTGTAGCACAATAACAGGTTAACATCGAAACGTGCATGCCAACTTTTTGTTATTGACATTGCGACTACATTGCCATCCTCACGATTTATTACAGGGTTTGTACTGGTGCTGGAAATCCTTGAGGATGCTTGAATTTTAATGTAGTGTTTTCAAGGTTTGAAAAGTGCTTGAATTTTGGATAAAGTGCTGGAAATTGTAATTGCATTGTTTTTATAATAATTTGCCATCTTACTGAATAGTTCATCTTTCAGGTAAAATAAGACTAATCGCTTTTGTAATTTGCATAAAATGAAAACAACTGCGCCTGCGCCCTCTGTTTGAACAGAGTGTGATGTGAACCTGTGCCCTCTGTTTGAACAGAGTGTGATGTGAACCTGTGCCCTCTGTTTGAACAGAGTGTGATGTGCACCTGTGCCCTCTGATGGAACAAAGTGGAGATGAAAACATGCTTGGAGATTGCCGCTTCAATTAGTGTTGACCTGAGAATGAAAAAAATGATTCTGGTTAAAACAAGGCCAAAATCCTTGAGTAAACTCCTGTAAAAACAACATGCAGCTTTTAACCATGGTAGGGTCTGCTTGCGAGCCATGTGAAAGGTAAGCTATAGGGACTTTTCGATTAGGCCAATTAATTTTATTAGTTTAGCTGACAAATTCCCATGCTAAAGATAGCAGATTTTTTGGGAGGCTGATGAATGTAAAACATTTTGTTCAGTGCATGTGCTCACTGACTGAATTTTGCATTCTCGCGAATTTGCATCATAAACAATAAAGTGCAGGTAAGATGTAAACAAGATTTAGCAGTTTAGAAAGCTAGACTCCGATTATAACGTGAGTTTTTGTGAGAGTGCATAGTGAGCTTGCGCTAGACTGAAGTCTTCTGTTTCAGTGATGGGGAAGGTTTGTTGCTCGCTTTCTGTATATCATTTAATCCCAATTTGACTTACTGTTTTGTTTTTCATGCTACTAAAGTAATGTAAAGAATATGACGAGCAGTTTCCACAAACACAAACTTTATTTTATGTATTCTATTAAGCAACATTACTAATCATTATTACAATATAAAGAGCAGTAATCTACAATAATGCTTTTCTCTGTGTGCACATTTTGTTTTAAAACATTATAACCTAATTAGAAATGAAAAATTATAACCTAATCATTTGCCGAGGATTTCATCAAGTAAAGAAAGTAGCCACAATAGCCATTAGGCGGAACAGTGGATATCTAGCTGCGCCTAATTTCGCTTTCAAAATAAAAGCCATTATAGTAATGTAAATCAAAATAACATTGAAACAATTATAAGAATATTTTGAATATTAGAATGTTGTTAAATATGGTACATATTTATTCAACAATGTTCTAATATCATTTAGTGTAATATTTAAAAAAAAAGGGTAATATTGCCAAAGTTTATTCTTTTGATTTTAATTACTGGAGTGCTTAATTTAGGAAGAAAGGCAAAACAATTACAAAAATAATAATATATTTATATATACACACACTACTGTGGCTTAAGGCTATTGTCGCTGGCCTACTATTAGTGCTTTTAATGTCTAAATGTAAGCATGACTGAAACTGATGGCTCACTATTCTGTATTATATAGCCTTGCCGTAAATGCAACCGTTCATATAAAATGACTTAGCATGCAAGGAAGAGGATTGGCTGTGCATGTAGATAAGGATGTTGGCCTAAAATAAAAAATCGACATTAATTGTGTGACAATTAATCATCAACAAAATGTAATAATCGTGACAACCCTAATCGGGACAGGGCTACCACTTGGACAGTGATTTCATACGTTTGGTTGGAGGATGCTGTACTGGACAATGTCTCCTGTTGTTAGGGCAGAGACATTAGGATCTCTTCATTATATGCTGCATGATACATAAGGATTTCTGACCACTGTAATAATTTAAATTCCATCAGAAAATTATGAACTTTGGCAAGACAATTTTAATTTCTACATTAGATTGTTTGTACATTACTCATTTATTCATCTGAATTTACAATAAAGCATGTTACAAAGTGATCCTTCTTTGAAACATTACAAAAAGCATAGTTTTTTTTTTGCTTTGCAGTACAATGTTGCCATATTTTGTGTATATAAATATAAATTGCCATATTATGGAAGTTGTAAACATTTTCAATTTTGTTTTTTACATATACAGATCATTAGTTCCACACATAATTAAATAAATCTGTTCTCCTGACTTTTCTTGCTATCTCAGAATAGAATTATTGTCACAGTCACAAGCAGTCTTTCGATAACGGGCAGAAACCAGGACACAAACATTAATGCGTGTCTTGAAATGTCTTGCTAGTTGGTGAGGTGCGTGTTGACCTTGTTACACAGAATGACGGTTCAGCAGGGTCATGACATTTTGAGGCGTTTGCTCCGGTAGAGGAGAGCATCCGATACATTAGCCCACACAATACATTGTCACTAGCCAATGAAAATAATGTTGGTGTTCTCTAAATTAATCGTCATTGATCTTTATGACAAAAACGCAGGGTATCTAATTGAGATGATATGCTGGCTGAACTTGCCATTTACAGACGAATGCATTACGACATAGTACTTACATTTACTGTTTAATCAATTCCACTGTTATCTTCCAGTAATATGACTTTCAGCAACAACAAAAACATTTCCTACTTATCTAGTAGACACAAACATTTTTCAAATGAGATTATGCTAAAACTTAGTTGGTTTGAATCCTTTTTTTTTAGTTGTGGCAAGGACGCTGGCAGGGTAATGAGGTTGTGGTTAAAGTGTTGAAGGTTCGTGACTGGTCAACCAGAAAAAGCAGAGACTTCAACGAAGAGTATCCCAAACTCAGGTAATCAACCTACAGCTGTTTGTAGGTGCATGCGTGTCCTGTTCTGTAGTTGTAATTTTGGTGTCTTCATCCTGTACCTACTTTCTTTTACTTGTGTCTGTACGTTAATTAGTTTGTCCCTGACATCCTATCCTGTACGTTTGTCTCTTTCCCTCCCTCGTGTCCTTCCCTTGGGGTTCATCCTAGGATATTCTCCCACCCGAATGTGCTGCCCATGTTGGGAGCTTGTCAGTCTCCTCCCGCCCCTCACCCCATAATCATCACACACTGGATGCCCTACGGCTCCCTCTACAACGTTCTTCACGAGGGCACCAGTGAGTACCACACAAACCTACCCAACTGTCCCGATGTGATAGTGTCTTAACGAAATAGCTACTCATTTGTTTAAAATGCCCGGACATCTGTTTAAAAGAATAATATTCCTGCTTTATTCGTATTCGTCCAGTTCTAATTAGAGAAGATAAATATTGTTTGAGCCTTTTCTGTTGTGCTGAAAAGGAGCGGTTGTTTTCGTTCTCTGCCAGACTTCGTGGTGGATCAGACGCAGGCGGTGAAGTTTGCCCTGGACATTGCGTGCGGGATGGCCTTCCTGCACACCCTAGAACCTATGATCTCTCGTCACGCCTTAAACAGCAAGAGCGTCATGGTGAGAGATGAAAACAAACTCTACCAACCAACACTGCACCGGTGTACTGGTTACGTGTGTGGTGTTCGCCAATAACTGTGATCTCCTTCATTCTCCGGCACGCTTGTTTGTGACCTTTGTGTTTGAACATGCTTGTTATAACGACGCAATGTTCCTGGGCAGATCGATGAAGATATGACGGCCAGGATCAGCATGTCAGATGTGAAGTTCTCCTTCCAGTGTCCAGGCAGGATGTACTCCCCAGCATGGGTAGCCCCAGAAGGTGGACTACACTTAACGATTAACTTTCTTTTTTTTTACAAACAGGTTAACAAGTAAGAACAGTAAACATAAATCTGTAGTATATGGTCTCGTATTACACTTCAGTCAGCGTTCATGGTTTGAACTGATGGGGTTATATACAGATTTCTATAAAGCACTCACTGAAATAGAAATGTAATCACTCATTGCTTTATGAAAATATATCAGCTGATAATTAGGCTAAAATTAATGTATTTGGTCCATCAAATGATTATGTAATCTACAATTATAGCTGTTTCTCTCAACCTTCACAAGGCTTCAAAAAATTGTAATTAAATGTATTTAATAGACTACTGTGGTAATTTCATACAATATCAACTAGTTTTTATAGTCTTGTCCTAGAGAATGTAAAAAAATATATCTTACAGAAACAGAAATGTAATTTGCATAATTGTGTCTTTAAGATGTGTGGTAGTTTTGATTGTAACTTTGAGTGTTTGTATGAGTTCACTATTTCTGTCCATTGAATCAGTTGTAGAAAGAACTAATATTATGTTAGACAACATATCTGAAGGGAGTTTTGACTTTCATCGTGTTTCAGCTGACAGGCCACTAAACAGCCAACAGACTTGGTGAGAAATGACCTAACTCTGTCCTGTACTGATGCAGCCCTACAGAAGAAGCCTGAGGAGATCAACCGGCGGTCAGCCGACATGTGGAGCTTTGCTGTGCTCCTCTGGGAACTAGTGACCAGGGAGGTGCCCTTTGCTGACCTCTCCAACATGGAGATTGGAATGAAGGTGAGACAGCTGGAACACGGGTTGCTAAAAGTTACAGGATTTGTTTCAACATGGGGTAAACAAGCAACAAATGAATGGCTCATTTCAGTGTTGTCCTTCCTGCAATGTCTCTGACAAGGCTTCTGCATGGTTCTCCAATTACCATTTCAATGACTTAATGTTTTTTCCTCAGGTGGCCTTGGAAGGCCTCAGACCGACCATCCCTCCAGGCATCTCGCCCCACATCTGCAAACTCATGAAGATCTGCATGAATGAAGATCCCGCCAAGAGACCGAAATTTGACATGATTGTTCCCATCCTGGAGAAAATGCAGGACAAGTGATAATAGTTCTTCATCCCCGCCTTGAATGACCTTCCTACAATCCCAGATATCTTTTCCTTGATATCGTCCAGAGCTGTCTGTGGTGCTTACCAGTATTGCCTTAAACTCTTACTCTCACTACTTACCGCTGCTCTCATCGCCACTGTAACTTAAGCCTTTAAAAACAAAAATGGCAACAGTCACTGATTTTTATTGTTCGTTATGATTTTATTTTTCACTTTCTTGTGTTGACTTACTGAGGCAAGCTGTTGTTGTTATTTTCATTCATGACACTGTTTTATTGCGTTTGTGCAGAAAGTGCAGAATTGACTATACTGAAGTTTAAATCATGTGGACTGAGTATATGCCTTTCTCTGTGACTGAATATCCTGTGGAGGTCAGGATGACAATATGTTTGTGTCACTGCTTCCATTTTTTACCTCTTGGAGTGTGGCTCCCCATTCAGAGGTCAGCCACTATAAAGCATCCTACCACATATGATAACCGATAATGAAAGCCCTTTTGAAAGCAATACATGTTGTATTATCCAAAAGCTTTTCTTGTGAAAATTAGTGTATAATGGCTGTTTTACAGTACTGTTTCAAGGGCAGATTGTATGTATGCAAACTGGGTTATAGGGCTGGTGTAAATCTCTTCATCCGACCAGGCAATTAATAGACCAGTGTTCTTCAGGAAGTAAAAGGGCAATGAGTGGAACCACTTTCTACATGTCTACTGGGTGTTAAAGCATTTATTTCCAACACATTTAGCAATGTAACCCCTGAGAGATAGATATCAAAAGCATAGTCTGACGTTGTTACGCAAAATTCTGTAACATGTTTGTTGCATTTCATTAGTGGGAATTCTCCATTTGGGATTTTTTTATTTCCATGTTTGGTGAATTCAATGGTTTTGTTCATACCTGCAGCAACTTCTAACATTTAACGAGAGTTAAGATCTAATAGACATAAAGGAGTTAACATTTTGCAATATAATTATTTCAGCTTTTTTTTGACATACTGTATCTGCATTGTTGTATCTCTCCTGAGATTTCTGTCTTATATATGTAATTTTGTGTTTTTGTTTTTTAACATGCATTATTACTGTGCCTCACCCAGCTATAGCTTGTTTGTGCTGAATCACATGGGTAAAAGCCAAAACCAAGCATGTCTTATACAAATGTATGTAATTTATATATAAGTATATTAAAAAAATCAACATTCGTTGTAAATTTATTATTTCGTATGTGGGTCGTGTTTTCGTCTGGAGCCTGTGTTCGCAGAGACGAAGCCAACAATGAAGACAAAGTTATCCAATTTGACCTCAACCTGTAATCGTTGACTGCTTTTTGTAAACTTTTTACATGAATGTTAATAATGCATATTGGTGAAGTGGTTGAGGTGGTAGAGCTGCAACCAGGCAACACAGTGACATCTGCGACGGACGCCTCCCATCCTCCATCACTACAGCATCAGCATCAGGTCTGGAACACAGGAACAACCCCTGATAGCGCCATCGGAAGCCTGGAAATATGTAACAATACGGATAATACACTAAATCAAAGGACAGTCGGCACAAGTAAGTCGATTTTGAAGATGATGGTCTACATTTGCACCGTCCTTTGTGCTCGTGGACCAAATCTGGACATAATTTACTGTGGGTTGGTGATGGCGGATGTGCCCGCTGTAGCACATCTAGAGAGCTATAGCTACATTAACGTTAGCTAGCTACAGCTGCAATCGTTTTTGAATTAAAACATACTGTACGTGCTAAATATGTGGCCTACAATTATCAATAGGAGTAATGTATGATTATATTTGAAAGGTTAGGATGTCTGGTTAAATGATGCTAGTAGCTAGTAATATTAGAGGCCTATATAACAGTCATTCAAGCCACTGTGGCTACTAGCGATGTTTGTCATCTGTCATTAATGAACCCATGTAAAGGCGCTGTAAACTAATGTTAGCTTTGCTACAGCAGGTCATCAACTCACTATATGTTCTCAGTGTTGTATTTACACTAATGTTTAACGGCATGTTCACCTTTTATCATCTGGATTAGCTAGCTTGCCAGCGTACCTTTTCTTCGCTAGCTACATTGACATGTCAACCGTTTGGCTAGTTAAATAGCTTGTCTCTTGTAACTAACTTTACATTTTAGATGGACAAAGGCCCCTCTCGTTCATGATACTTTCTCCTACTCCCTTCAGAGCTGCTGTATAGTACCATGGGTGGCCATGATGATGACGACGAGATGTCTTATGTTGTCAGCAACCAACAAACAGATGTACTAAAGAACAAACTGAATGACAGCGGCCTTTGGGGAGACCAAGAGTCCACGGGTGGCAACAATGCCAAGTGGGTCAAGGAGGGACAGAACAAACTGCGAAAAGTAGCGGAGAAACATTTGGATCACGACCAGAATGGGAACCAGGCGGACTTTCCCCCTCAGAACACTACAGAGAAGGAGCAAGATGGGAATGAGGAACTGACTAGATCTCCCAAGACCACCGGGACCCAACAGTTAAAGGGGAAGGGGACCAAGACCAACCTCAAGGATACACTTCTAATTGAAACTCTGGAGTCTGCAGAGGATAAAGAGGGTGCGGGGGAAGACGATGAAGATAAAGAGAAGGAAGATGTATCTGAGGCAGATGAAGAGGCTTCAAGTCTTACAGAGGAAGCGAGAGATTCAGACCAGAGTCACACTGAGTCTCAGAAAGAGGGAGGGGGTGTGGCTAGGAATCCCTGTCTGCTGTTCTCCAACGTGAATGGAACACCCAGCGATGAAGAAGCCAGCTGGCCAGCGCTGTCTCAAGACATCACTGTTGACAGCACTCCAAATGGAAACAAAGGTAAGACTGGGATTTGTTGAACTCAGTTGTGTGGCTGCATTGTTTAGGAGCTGAGAAAGAAGCTACACCTGCGACAACATCTTCTATAATGAATGACCGATAAAATGTTAGAAAGTTAGATGCAGGGACATATATTGTTGAGCATAACACAAGGGTTATAGGTTTTATGTGTCATCAGCCGGTTTCTCGTTCTAACCCTGCGCTTTCTCTCTCATCCACGTAGAGTCCTTCTGGGACTCCGATGCCTTTGAGGCTGACACAGACCTGCCCTCTGGGTGGATGCGTGTTCGCGACACCTCCGGCACCTATTACTGGCACATCCCAACTGGCACGACTCAATGGGAGCCCCCCTCCCCTCTGGATAAGGTGGCAGATTCCATGATGTCTTCCAGCATGTCCCTGGAGACAACACCCTGTGAGGAAGAGCCAGAGGTGAGCCAGTACCCACAGACCTGATGGCTGAAATGTAACCCAGTGTTTCGCTCCATTTTCAGAGAACTGAACTGCTATGTCAATTTAGAATATTTTAAAGGAGAGAGATTGCATGTTTTTGTCTTGAACCCTTCTAGGAAACCTGGGGAGATCTCTCAAACCCAGATGAAGGGACAAGTGATGGAGAGCTGTGGAAGGTAAGACCAGGGATTGACATTAACGCTTCTCCGGGACAAGTAAAATAGTCGGACAAGTAGAATGTAGTAGGACAAGTGAAAGAAATCGTAATTTACGAAGTAGAGAGATTGAGTTAAAATAATTAATCTGCTATTGGTGACTTGTGATGTATTTTTTTGCCATGAAATCGGTGTGTGTTTGTGATGTGTGACATCAATTTTGTTCTCAAAAATGACATTGTTCCTACTGAATTTGAGATAGATAGTTAACGTTATCCGTTGTGCACTCATCCGGTGGCTATACTGACACACAGCTCTGTTTACACTGTTCACTTGCACATTCACTGTTAATACTTCATCAAAAAGTAGCCTAACTTATGCACATATAAAGGTTTGATTCATTGCATACACATAATCTACTGACGTTTAATAGCTGGACAAAACTATCGCGTCTTTTATTCAAATGCACATGATGGCGGTTGCCGAAATTGAACGAGTGTCAGAAAGAGTGTAGAACCATCTCATTTAGATGCATTGTGCCAGAGAATATTTATTTATAGTGAGACTTAATCCCATGTTCCTCAATTTTTGACAATTTATTTACATGCATGGATGTTATTAAGATTTTGAACTGCTTCAAAAGAATCATCAGATTCTAGTCAGCAAGTGATAGATATTCTCCCAAAAAAGTGACACCATTACCATGGTAACCTTAAAGCGGTCACAAAAGTGAACAGAAATGCAGCTGTATACCATGTTATTTCTAACTCGGAATACATACATTATTTGAGAAACATTTGTCAAACATATTGGCTAAGTAACCTCAGTGACTGGTAGATAATTACTACCTGCCAGTGTGACCAAAATGTTAGTTTTAGGCCATGTTGTGAATGTGATGGCACTTCACATTGAATTGGTGTTTTTATTTTTTTCTAGCTGGCCTTAATTTCCTGAACGATGGCCTTGGTGCATCACAAAAATACCTCCCTGATTACAAATTAAAATGTACTGTTTTAAATTTCCTGGTTTCTATGTGACACAGAGGGATAGATGTATTGCTTGTTTACAGAAATTACAGACATGAATGTTAATCACAATATTGAACCGTCTGCATCGGATAAGTCATTTTTTCTACCGGACAAGTAAAACACTAGACTTGTCCAAATGACAAGTGACCAATAAAGTTAATGTCAACTCCTGTAAGAGTGTGTGAATATTAAGTAATGCTAATGAGACTGTTGGGGAGGGTAGTCTGTTATTGGCCGGGAACACATTGTAAATGTGATTATTAAGCTTTTAGAATGAGTATGGAAAACATGAATGTCTTAAGATATTCATAGAAAAACTTAATTTAAAACCAACCCTCAATGTGTGTATGTTTCAGTGGAGATAAATAATGATGTGGAAAATGGTTGAAATGGGAAAAGAATAGGGCTATAGTTTGGAAAGAAACTTTACTGTTTTGGCTTATACTGTATGCAGCCACTTATTTCAGGGACAGTAGCAAAGGCCTATGCTTGAATAGCCAAACTTTGAATCTACCAATGGCAGAACGCTCTGATAATCCCTAATACACCCTACACACATATTTGAGCTCGTGCCTAAATATTTGACATTTGCTACCACAACAGTGGGGTTGTGGCAGCAAATGTAATTGTGGACAAACCTGTAGATCAGAGCTGTTCAATGCTTTTCCTAAAGTTCTACTGTTCTTTGGGTTTTCTCTACAACCACAGTTATGACTCAACTGATTTAGCTTTTCATCCAAGGGATCAAAATAATTATCAGGTGTGCTAAATTAGGTTTGAAGATAACCTACGGGATGGTAGACCTCAAGGAACAGGGTTGGGCAGCCCTGTTGTAGATACAGTCGTATGCAAAAGTTTAGGCACCCCTGAATATTTTCGTTTATAAATAATTGGGTGTTTGGATCAGGAATTTTATTTTGATCTATCAAATAACTGAAGGACACAGTAATATGTCATTAGTGAAATGAGGTTCATTGGATTAACAGAAAATGTGCAATATGCATCAAAACAAAATTAGACAGGTGCATAGATTTTGGCATCCCAAAAGAAATATCACGTTAATATTTAGTTGAGCCTCCTTTATCAGAAATAACAGCTTCTAGACTAGGGATGCTTATATTGACTGTTTAACCATTAACCGAAAGTAAAGAATTTAAACAATTAATACTATCAGTTAAACGGTTTAGAAGTTTTTTTTCATGTATATATAGCCTATTGTTAAATCAGGTGGCGCGTTGACATGCGCAACAAGAGCCTGGCGCTTGTTTTGAAAGTGGGGAGATAAAGGTAATGAGGAGCGAAATATACCAGCTGCCTGTTTTGTGTCTGCAACACGTTCTCCATTTAAAATTACAACCCATGGACATTTATGATGACTGTGATATTAACTCGCGCTTTTATTTTGTCATGTACAGAAACGTATAACGCTATAGTATTGGGAAGCATACAGTGCCTTGCAAAAGTACTTGGACCCCTTGAACATTTTAACCTTTTGCCACATTTCAGGCTTCAAACATAAAGATATAAAACTGTAATTTTTTGTGAAGAAGCAACAACAAGTGGGACACAATCATGAAGTGGAACGAAATTTATTGGATATTTCAATCTTTTTTAACAAATAAAAACTGACAAATTGGGCGAGCAAAATTATTCAGCCCCTTTACTTTCAGTGCAGCAAACTCTCTCCAGAAGTTCAGTGAGGTTCTCTGAATGATCCAATGTTGACCTAAATGACTAATGATAATAAATAGAATCCACCTGTGTGTAATCAAGTCTCTGTATAAATGCACCTGCTCTTTGATAGTCTCAGAGGTCCGTTGAAAGCACAGAGAGCATTATGAAGACCCAGGAACACACCAGGCAGGTCCGAGATACTGTTGTGGAGAAGTTCAAAGCCGGATTTGGATACAGAAAGATTTCCCAAGCTTTAAACATCCCAAGGAGCACTGTGCAAGCGATAATATTGAAATGGAAGGAGTATCAGACCACTACAAATCTACCAAGACCCGGCCGTCCCTCTAAACTTTCAGCTCATACAAGGAGAAGACTGATCAGAGATGCAGCCAAGAGACCCATGATCACTCTGGATGAACTGCAGATATCTACAGCTGAGGTGGGCGAGTCTGTCCATAGTACAACAATCAGTCGTATACTGCACAAATCTGGCCTTTATGGAAGAGTGGCAAGAAGAAAGCCATTCCTGAAAGATATCAATAAAAAGTGTCGTTTAAAGTTTGACTGGGAGACACACCAAACATGTGGAAGCCACCTGGGAGACACGCCAAACATGTGGAAGAAGGTGCTCTGTTCAGATGAAACCAAAATCGAACTTTTTGGCAACAATGCAAAACATTATGTTTGGCGTAAAAGCAACACAGCTCATCACCCTGAACACAGCATCCCCACTGTCAAACATGGTGGTGGCAGCATCATGGTTTGGGCCTGCTTTTCTTCAGCAGGGACAGGGAAGATGGCTAAAACCTGATGGAGTCTGCAAAAGACCTGAGACTGGGACGGAGATTTGTCTTCCAACAAGACAATGATCCAAAACATAAAGCAAAATCTACAATGGAATGGTTCACAAATAAACATGTCCAGGTGTTAGAATGGCCAAGTCAAAGTCCAGACCTGAATCCAATCGAGAATCTGTGGAAAGAACTGAAAACTGCTGTTCACAAACGCTCTCCATCCAACCTCACTGAGCTCGAGCTGTTTTGCAAGGAGGAATGGGCAAAGATTTCAGTCTCTCGATGTGCAAAAGTGATAGAGACATACCCCAAGCGACTTACAGCTGTAATCGCAGCAAAAGGTGGCGCTACAAAGTATTAACTTAATGGGGCTGAATCATTTTGCACACCCAATCTTTCAGTTTTTTATTTGTTAAAAAGGTTTGAAATATCCAATAAATTTCATTCCACTTCATGATTGTGTCCCACTTGTTGTTGATTCTTCACAAAAAATTACAGTTTTATATCTTTATGTTTGAAGCCTGAAATGTGGCAAAAGGTCAAAATTTTCAAGGGGGCCGAATACTTTCGCAATGCACTGTGTGTATATATATATATATATATATATATATATATATATATATATATATATATATATATATATATATATATATATATATATATATATATATATATAAAAATGTCTATATATATTATTTTATCGGCTATAATGCATCATGCTCCTGTAAATATACACAGGAGCATGATGCATAGCTGACAAAATAATGTTACCTTAAAAACAACACACACAGTGATTGACAACACACACTATATTTTCTGAGTGGACCGTAATGGTAATTTCAATGGAATGGGTGCACTCCCCAGATATTGTATAGTTAGTAACATAACGCATAGCAAGGGTTATCAACATTTTGTTTTGTGTTAATGAAATATAGCCCTTATTTGCAGTAGGCCTCCTGTAGGCAACAACCTTGTCCCAGATTGTCACCCTGACTGTTTATATGCTATAATTTGACAACTCGGTTAACACAGCATCAAGGCTACTTTCCTTTGCTTGACAACAGAAAGTAAAAAACGTCTGCGGCAAATTTTCTCAGACGATATTTTGGTTGGTGTGGACTTTACGCCAGTGTAGCTAAGTTGAAACTTAAGTCTCCCTGTTGAAACCAAACATCGAATGAGCTTTAGTATAAAACTAACTAGTTTCAACCTATTGTTTAGTGTGGACTTTGCACCCGAGTCAACTTACGCACAGCTGGTGCAATTGGCAGCTGATGTCGATCTGTTCTGTATGTTGCTGTTTGCACATTAAAATAAACCCTTGAATTTTTTTTGTATATTTAACGGGTCACAGACACATCAATTTTATTATATTCTTATCAGTTAACGGTTAATAATCGGATAACGAGTCGCAGTTGTCGGTCGGGAAAATTCCCAGAAATTAGCATCTCTACTCTAGACGCTTCCTATAGCCTGTAATGAGTGTCTGGATTCTGGATGAAGGTATTTTGGACCATTCCTCCTTGCAAAACATCTCCTGTTATGTTTGATAGTTGCCAAGCATGGACACCCCACTTCAACTCACCCCGCAGATTTTCAATGATATTCAGGTCTGGGGACTGGAATGGGCATTCCAGAACATTATACTTGTTCCTCTGCATAAATGCCAGAGTAGATTTTGAGCAGTGTTTTGGGTCGATATTTCTGTTGGGGTGCCCAAATTTATGCACCTGTCTAATTTTATTTTGATGCATATTGCACATTTTCTGTTCATCCAATAAACCTAATTTCACTACTGAAATATTACTGTGTCTGTCAGTCATTTGCTAGATCAAAATGAAATTGCTGATCCAAACACCCAATTATTTATAAATGACAATCAAGGGAATGGTCAGGGGTGCCTAAACCTTTGCATACGACTGTAGTTACATGGTAATGACTCTGTTTCTGTTTGTATTTTTCGAGGAGGGAGAGGTGGCGTCTGACCAGAGTCTGAAGGAGTTTGAAGGAGCAACTCTGCGCTATGCATCCATCAACCTCAAGTAAACCCTTTTAGACCTGATGACATATTAGCCGCTTTCCGACCGCAGGGAATTTTGCAGTTCCTAGAACATAACGTTCCTATAACCCTTTTTTTCTTGCTTTCCGATAGAAGAAATTGCGGGATTATTTAGTTCCTCGCACCGCAGTTCCTATAACCTTTTTAGCTCCTACTCCAGAGCAGGGTCTTTCCATTTTCCCTTTTCCTAGGTCCACGTTGATTGGTCCAACTTAAATTACACCGGTCACTCCAGGGCCGGAGTGGGAAACATTTTCAGCCCGGGAGTTTCATTGTGCACCAGCCCATTTTGTGAAGGAGTAAATAGTAACTGCAAATAATCTAATCGCTTTACTTGTGTTATTTCCTACTGTACATATTTTATTTATTTATTTATTTAAGACAATTTAAATGTAGATGCTAACACTTAAACAAAATATCATCAGTAATCAGACGACTACAGTAAATACAGAGTCTTAACCAAATAAGGTAAA
>JACXGM010007129.1:0-31278 GCA_016801145.1 Umbra pygmaea | reverse complement strand
TCCATGATAGATACATACGGGCCCATTGTTTGCTCTTTTAGAGGCGCGCTAATAGAGGGCGGAGTATGCGCTGATTGCGTAATGGGTATCGGGTTTGATAAATACTACGCTAAATGTGGAAGCATAGCGTGCGCAATTACCGAACTCGCATAAACAGACGCAGCGTAAACTGCGCTTGTGTTAGTAAATCAGGCCCTCTGTGTATGATTATTACTTGTCTGTTGTCACTAATCTTTTAATTCATTCTTGTCTTCGCAGGGAGATTGGGGATGCACTTGGGAGTGTGTAGGTGTAGTGGAATAAGAAAATGGTTTACAGAACAAATATGCATATCTTAAGAGCTGGCTGCTGAATGACATCTCTCACACCTATTCAACACAAAGGATTTTGTAAGAAGAGCTAAGAAACAGGAAAAGGGGGATCGGAATCATCAGCACTCAGTCACAGACACCACCTGAGTGAAGAGCAACTGTATACCTCAAGAGCCACTGAGTGGGAGTCCCAAAGAGGCAAGAAACGCTTCTGGTGTCGGTGAAAGCGCATAGATTTAGCAGGTTTTCCTACTTACAAAGCATGTAGAGGTCTGTAAATTTCATCGTACTGTAGGTACACTTCAACTGTAAGAGACGAAATCTAAAACAAAAATAGAATATCACATTGTATGATTTTTAAATCATCCGACCACCGGTAGAGGTGGAGGGCTAGCTACCAAGTTGTAAATTAATCCAAATATAGTCTCAAACCCCCAGGCACTTGAGGCAGTATAGCCAGGAAACACAAAAACAGGGACTCACGTCACTCTCCCATTCTACTCACTGTAGGCCATAATTGTATATGCAGATTTTACTCTATAAACTATAATAAAACGCATCCATCTTAAACTTCTGGAGTTGCCACATAGATACAAAGTAGATACAGTTAGATACAGTTCCCACATAGATACAAATATGTCAGATTGTAGCTAAACTGATAAGGAACATGTACACGTGGAAATTATTGTAATAGTGACATGGAACAGACAGTAACCCAACAAGTAGATGATGTACGACAATTGACAAACACTGAAAAATTCTATTGTAAGGCTTCACATGAAAATGTTAAGCAACCAGGAACCCAAATAAGCATGGAGACACTTCAGTGTATTTTGTCAACAGAAGCATCATTTGATGAATTTTGGCATGAAACCACAAATGAGTCAGTGTTTACACTGTCCCCTAGTGAATGGGAAAAGGTACATTCACAAAGAGGTAAAATATATTTTAAAGGATATAGCTGGGAGGTCTTATTTGCAGAAAAAGTAAAGGAATAATATCCTTATTGTACAATTGTGGTTAAGAAACACCCCTTTTCAGTAAGTAAAACATGACAGTTAAATAATCCCTATCTAAAACTGAATGGTTACTGTAAACAATCCTTGTGCACTTTAAAATTCACTATTGTTTTGAAATAATTGGTGTCTTTGAACATCACTGTGACATATTATGGAGACATTAGACATTGTGGAGACATTTTGGCTCGACCATTAAGAGCCCCAGAGAGACAGGAACTTGCATTGTCATTACACAATGTAGTAGCACATCAGGTTTACAGGGACCGATTAGCCAGAGCTGACATCAGGTCTTTGGCAGCAAATAATAGAAGTGACGTTGGAAAGGATTTTTCTGTAATGACAAAAATCAAAATAAATGGAAGCCACATCAGTGGCGTAGGCACGGGTGTGCCAGGGTGTGCTTGTGCCACCCAAAGAGGCAGCTGGCACACCCAGAAATCAGATGCATAATGCACTTTTTGTTATAGCCTTGGCAAAGTTTTTTTTTTAACTTAGTCTATTATGGTCTAATTATAATATTTGTTCATTTTAAATAAATTCTTATCTTTTTCGTACATCTAGATCCACGCCTACACATTTAAGTGTATGCGCAAAAATAGCCGCCAACGTGACCCCAGTGAATATCATGGGAGGCTAGCAGTGTAGTAGACTGAAATGGGCGTAATAGGCCAACACATTCAGCAGCTAATCTTGATCTGTATGTGTCCACAGATCTAGAGTTCTGTATCATACGAGCATGTAAAAGTAATTTGATGCGACAAGCTAGTGAACTTTGTAAAAACGAGTACAGTAAGAAGAAAGATGGGTACAAGTTGGGAATGTATATCTTCAGTTTACTACTGAATTCCACAAGTCTTGAAGACATTTGTGACATTCCTGTTGACATCTGCATAGTTCTTTGTAGCAGAAATAACTCCTCATTAGTAAGTTGCTCAATTGACAAAATCAAGAAATTAACACAAATATTATGTATTAAAAATTAGCCAGATAATCCAGAGAATTCCTTTGATGAACTCCAAGTTTCATAAGCAGAGGAATTTGACAGAAAAATATATTGTGTGAAAAGGCCACGTCTTCAAAATCTCCATTCATTGAATGCTTTGTGAAAATAGGTGAACATATATTTGAGCGCATTCATCTTGGCAACTGCAGAGAGGAACCTATACTGTTCATAGACTCTTTTAGAGAAACTTTTAAAAAACATTCTTCCAATCATTCCTATTTGGTCTGACCTTCTTACTGGAGACTTTCATCACCATATTCAAAAGTACTGCCAAGCAATAAAAGCACAGCTATCAGCAAAGTAACCTTCAAAAACACTAAACATTTGTATTTACAACGTGTTGATGAATATATTGCTAAACTGCATACATTGTGTGTGACACCACACTGGAGCAATATTCCCATGTGGGCATGATCACTACCATATATAAATTCTCCAATTACAGGCAAAACTGTTGGCTGAATTCAACACTACAGTCTTTGCTGCATGTACAGATTGTTAAAGACACATTAATAAGCATAGACTCACTCTCCATCACAAATTGTACTCACAGAATAGATAACATTGCTAAAGTAATGCAGACAGCAGTGCTGCATCCAGGGACAACTTTCCTGCCTAAAGAGATTAATCGGGTTTTAGCTGAGACACATAAAGAATTTCCATCTTTGTCTTCGAACAGAAAAAAATTATCCACTTGATTTGATCGCCCCACTGATACGGATAAAATCTGAGGGAAATGTTAAACATTCAGATAGTTGAAAAAGTTGTCAAAACAGTACTTCATACATTGACTCGAACTTCACATCAATATTTAGGGTTCCACTACCCCCCAAAAATTGTAAGCTTGCCATTCTTCTTAACCAATTGATTACAAAAGGAGAAGCCCCAGGCATGTGTGGAAAATATAGATCCATTCTTATTAGACAAACAGTTTGGGCCAACACTCCAGATGTTGTTGTAATCCATGTGTCACGTGTAAGGTCAGATGGCACAGTAATGGGAAACCATTTAACCCCCACTCACTTTATTCATCTTCCAGCTGGTGACAATAAAAAGATCACCTACAGATTGAGCTCAGTAATCTGCCATTCAGGGAAAAAGGCCAACAAAGGACATTACTGGTCTCATCTTATAAGTGACTCTCTTAGAATTAAAGCTGATGACAGACATTATCTCTATAGATTCTACCAACATTGAGAAGACAGGCGGAGTTGTAATTTTTATGAATTATGCAAGGAGGACCGTGATAAAATCTCAGGCATCAGTGAGGATATCAGTGAGCAAGTACTATCCTGTGAGTCAGACTTTAGCTTTTCCTGTGTCAACTTTTCTGAAGCAAACATCTGCTTTCAAAGAATCCAATGAATGATTATGTGAAGCAAACCGCTTGAGTCCAAATCAACAGTTCAGCAAAGCCATTTCACATTTCAATGCTGCTGAAACAGGGCAGACTACACAACCACTGTTTTAGCAGCATTGAAATGCTAAAACAGGCCAGACTACTCAACCACTGTTTTAGCAGAGGCTTCAAAAGCAATGATGTTTGTGACATCATACATTATTTTGTGAAGGAAATGCTACCTGCTAATTTCTTAGCCAATGAGCACCTCAAAATTCACAGTTTAATCTGAAAAAACTGCAGCCAGTGCAAGATTTGTTAAAACATACACACTCCATGGCAAGCGTTGGTATATTGATTGTCCTCAAGTACCAAAAACCAGTGCAGGGTTTAACTTAGAGAAGGTCAAAGACCTCTTGAAGCAAGCTGTGTTTTATCTGGTATCATATGAAAAGAAACATAGTGAAAAACTACTACAGTTTCTTTAGAAATACAAAACTCATCTGTGCTCTGACAAATGCTAAAAGGATGACTCATCTGGATCAAAACTTTAAATTCCAAAAACAACAAAAACACTCACATTTCCGCTTACTGAGGAGGATTATAACATATTATGCAATGACAGCATGTGGTTTAATGACAGAATAATTAATGAGTACAATGAACTTGTCAAGTTACATCTGGAGGACCAATCTGGTTTAATGTGTCCTGCTTCCTTTGCAAGTCAACAATTACAGAGTCTGTTTTGTGACAGAAATGCCTAGAACAGCCCTTACATTACAAAGAAACCCTTTGTGAGCGAGATTGTGTTGGTGTGACACAGTTTGTTATGAGAAAGATTGTGTTGGTGTGATACAGTTTGTTAACTTTAGGGTTTGGATACGACATAGGATGACCCTTATCTATACACATTATACAGCACTTCTGTTTAGACATGGACATTTGTGTCTGTTGTCTGTATATTGTCCATTCCTTGTCCTGTGTTTGAAGTTATTTTTCCCTGCTAACTTGGGATCAGTAACAACTGCAAATAGTTTTTTCTCTGGCATTATGTTTTCTATATTCTTAAAAGCTGTGATTAGTATCCAGAACTGTATTCATTGAGTGTCTATACTGCCTCAAGTGCCTGAGGATTTGAGACTATAGTTGGATGAAACACATCCTAGTGAACAGTTATCCATGGCACATGATTTGGTACGGGCGACAGTTTATTTTTTATAAAGCAAAATCTGCATATGCAATTGTGGCCTACAGTGAGATAAATGGGAGAGTGACGTGGGTCTCTATTGCCTCAAGTGCCTGAGGATTTGAGACTATATTTGGATTAAACACATCCTATTGAACATTTATCAATAGCACGTTTCAGCACGAGTGATAGTTTAGTTTTTATGAGGCAATATATTTAATAAAATTTAGTGTATCTTATTTTGTATCTTATACAATTGTTATTAAAAACATATGACATTTTGTGCCTATCAAACTATTTTATAGTGTCACTGAAAGAACGGTAATGCGCTAGCTATAGGCAAGAACCGTTCGCCTAGCAACACTTATGCCTATGCCAGCAACACAAACTCAATTATTAAAAATAATAGTGCTCATCATTTATTATAATAATAATAATTGTAAATTCATTGCAAAGGTAGTGTGTCTATGTTCATGTGTTGCTAAAATTAGTCTATTGTTGGATAAAACAGACTCTAGTGAATGTTTTTCACATGAGACATTGACAACATATTCATTCAAATTGTGTGTACAACGTATTTGTTACTCTTTTTAATAAAAAGGATTTTAAAATCATGTTAAATTATTTAATTTGTTATCATATACTCTTATTGTTTCTTTACACACAATACAATTGCATTTGGTTACAATTCACTAGCTTTATAATGAATTAACAATTAACAACACTAGCTTTATAATGAATTGATTATTTTATTGTGCTTTTACTGCGGTTTTGCTCTTAAAAAGCATTTGGAGTGGCATTAAAAAAATGTTTAAGTCTTAAATGTAATGTCATTAAACCTGCAGACACCCTGTACAGGCAGCAGCATTGGATACTTCAACACCACAAACTTGATTAAGAGGGAGTAATAGATGGTAGTGTATCGGTATCGGTATCGGACATGAAAAAGTGGTATCGAGCCACCCCTACTTTATATTTATATTTCCCGTCCATCCCCTTCTCCCAACCTATTATTATTTCTATTTTATTACTGTGTGGCACAATAAAAACCCTTTGTTTAAACTGTACATTCTTGTGTTTTGTCCTTGCCCACACCCATGACCCCATACCTCTTTCACTGACCGTTGGGGTTCCTTGAGCAGTGTGGTGTGACATCCCCTCCCTAATGGGAGCTGTGTGTAACAGTGAGATGGTAATCAACCTCTCCAGCTCTTCATTTTCAACAACCTCATCCTCCTTTCCTAGAGTTCCTTGTTGCACAATGGGGTTATCATATCCAAAATAGGCATGGAGACAGTTGTAATCCTCCTCCGTCTCCATGCCCAGCGTGTGTCAAATAGTCGTTGCCTGTCTCACTACCTTTTGCCATCAACCCAAAACATTTCTGCTTCATGTTGGATATCGCTGCTTTCTTAGTTTTGATAGTAATTCTGTCAAGGTCTGAGGTAAGGTAGGAGGTAAACACGGAAATCCACAGCACAATGCTGAGTTTTATTGTAGTTCAACAGAAGCATATTGTCACAGGTTTGGTGTGGTGTAGTGGAAGGAGGGAGACCAAAGCAGGAAGTAGATGGTTGTTCCTTGTTTTAATGGACAATCCGTGAAACATTTATTTAATGCAGTTGCAGGTAATCACCTGTAGCGAGTGCACAACAGATATACTTATATAGCTTATTATGCTCTCAAGGTGGCATAAACACGGAAAACAAATATATTTATATATGTAGACTGTACGCATAAACTTAAGCACATACCACACTCTTTTCACAACCTGGTAACAGTTGCAGGTGAACAAGTGAATGTGAGTGTACAACAATACCATATATATTACCATGCTCTCACAGCGTCACACAAGTAAACATACAAGTAAAGAGCATATGCATAAACTTCCAAACTTCAGCAACACACTTGTCACAACTTACATTTAAAACAGTGAAGCTCCCGGACAGCCTCTCCAGACAACGAATAGATAAACATGTAACATAAATCAATGACCGACACCTCTCTCTAGTTTGGCCACCTTTTATCAAGAGCAAACTAACTGGCTAATAGAACACGGCTGGACAAAATCATTAATCATCAGATCTACAGGATACCAGCCTAACCTTACCTAGCAACAGCCAAACTAAAAAGAGGTGTCACATGAACTTAAAAGGGACATTTCATAGAACAAATAAATAATATAATTTAAGAGTCTCTATCTCAGTTCTCTCTGCCACGCATGCCCCACTGGCTAAGGAATGACACATAAAAACATGAGCAAACGGAACACTAAAATTACCGTAAACATGAAAATAAAGGTGCGCATAACAGAGTGCAGTTATCTAGAATAACAACATAAAGTGAACGAAACACATGTATGTACTCGATGTCCATAGATCAAAGACAAAAATAACACAAACTTATAGAATAAATTTATGCACATCATCACAAAAATGCAATTGGAAGGAAAACAAAATCATGATTTACATAATTTTATAAATCTACAAAATGCAGTACTATTAATTGCTATATGTGGTGCACAATTAAACACTTTTAAACTTTTCATGGAGAAAGACCCATGTCATTCTCCCCATAATGCAAATGTTCTTGACTGAACAACAGAAAGTAAATGCATTTGCTGTTGTTGTCCAAGCTGCAGAAAAACATTAAGGGGCTAGCTACCTAAATGCTGTTGCTGAAAATGCTAACAAGGAGACACCTACTGTAGTTAATATTTAGCAGAGTTGACCTTGAACTCCCTTCTTCTTCGGCCCAAAGTACAATATAATTAAATCACTGGCCATTATGGAGAATTAGCTAAGTGTGAAGTCATGGCTATTTAGGAAAGGACCACTTTTAGCTAGCTAGTCAGTCGATGAGATATATTTCTTAAATGACTTTAAAATTATTTAATAGGTTAGAAGTCAAATCCAAATCTGATTAAATGCAACGTCACATAGGGTAGGCAGATGAGGCTTGTGCCTATCGTGCACATAGACATTAGGCATATGCAAAGTATGTAATTTGCTGACTGAAAGTAACATACTGTACAGGTGGACGTGGTCTCTGCCTACCCAGAGACCTGTCCATCACCAGTAACTGGAGGAGGGAACATGAGTTCAATACATTTCAACAACAGGGAACGTAGCCACGCACATACCTACCCTGCATGGCACTTTCTCGAAAGGATTTGATACAGTTTTAGAGGAATTAACATTTGGAAATGTCAATATAAAAATCACAGTTTTTATTATGCCTTTGACAAGAGCTCTTTGACATAATCACAACCCTGACTCGATGTCTCTGTTTCTCACCCATTTCCATGACTTCCAGTTAAAGAAGCTGGTTCTCTTTTTCATATATTTTCTGTGTGCTCCCTCCCTGTGTATGCTGTGTTTAGTATTATTGGGGGGATGCTGTGTGGGCATGGGGCGGGATGGGTTTTGGTGGGGAGTGGGGTGTGCTTGGTGGGAGGAATGTTCTGTTGAGGGGGATTATGGGGGTGGGTTTGTTTGGAGAATATAATCAACATTTCTTTTGTGTAACATGCTTAGCATATTTATAAAATAATTAATAAAAACATATAAAAATAATAATAAGCTGGTTCTCTATGCACAGACCACATTCTCTACTATGTAACAGAACTCCAGTCATGTACACATTACTTGGTCAATATGTTTGGTAATATCTCTACATAAAGAATCAAAATAAAAGCAAGCTCGTGCTCACACAGATGCAAAACCCCTGTTGGTCATAATATTTAAGATATCCTCAAACAAATATACATACCTGGGGATTGAAGTTACACAATAATCTCTTTTTAAAACAAACTGCGCTGAAACTAAACTAAAAAAAAGACATACTGTTTTGGAAAATCCTCCCAACATCCCTGCTAGGAAGAGTTAATATTAACAATGCTTTTCTTACGCAATTGCTTTAAATTTCCGTAAATATCCCCAAAGTCCCTTTTAGCAAGATGAGTCGGCTATTTACCCAATCTTCTGGAATGACTATATTAATAAGTTTTATTTCTTCGCTCTTCTTTTTCTTTGTGTGTATTTCGAAATGATTATGAAACAGTCCCTCGGGACATGTTTCTCCAATGACTGAATTAAATTCTTGGAAGAATATGCTGAAGATCCACAGCCACAGAGCTTTAATAAGGGGAAACAGTGGACATATACTATAAACATTGTCACTGCAGCCAACTTTGGAATCCTGACACTTGAAAATCATAAATTCATAATGTTTTTTAAAACACAGCTGCCATCCAGGAGGGTTTCTATGTTAATTAATAGATGCACCTGCCTGAGAAAAAATAATTTTCACTCTGACCTGCAGTGCCAGCAGGTCTTCACACCCCAATAACTCACTCTGATCTAATAATGAGATCCAGGACTAATTTTTCTAGGAGCAAACCCTCTAGTTTTAAATAATCAGATGACTGCCCATCTACCGGTATATCATTGTTGCCATATGTTTCCTTGGCTCCAGGGGGATTTGGGAGCATACCATTGCCCAAGATGCAACCTGTTGAGAGATGAGCTGTGCCTGGAAAAGCCCTCCCTATCATGGCTCTCTTCCTCAAATATCTCCCTCTCCTCACCATCACTGGAAAGTTTAGCTAATAAGGACTCTATGTCATTTCAGTTCATTTTAAACAAATTAGAAACTGACAGAGAGCCTTTAAATCCTCTAAAGATCACCAAGATTATCAATTTTGTTCCAACACAAGGCAAAAGATTGAAATGAATGAATAGAACAGACACAGTATATCATTGACTTTAAATATAATTCTATTCATTCAATCATTTCCGATTGCCAAGGTCAGATCAGGTAACTGTAGAAATTGGTCTCCAGTTGCTTTGTCTGGATATTGCACTTATGTGTGAAGTTGATATGTGTTGTTACTGTTATGCTCTGAGATGAGTAGAAGGAATAGTGAAACGGTGGTAAACAAGACTTTGAGGCAGTGTTGTGGTATGACTAGAAGAGCAGAGCTGAGATGGCGCCAAAGGCTGACAGGGTGGAACGTTGTTTAGATGAGGATCCAGCTTGTTGGAATTGAGATACAGAGGTTGGACAAGTGTGACTTGCTGGCCTATTAGAAAGACACTCCCCACATACTGTATATAAGTCTTGTTTCTTGACAAGAATGTAAATGATGGAGAAAAAAACATAAATATTTGCCTATTCCTGAACAAACACTCTGCTTATAGTGGCTCTACTACTGCTTGGACTGAAACAGTGATTGCTGTACAGTAGTTTTCGCTACCTTAACACAAATCTGCACGATAGACAATGGCCGGGTGGTGTTGTGTTTCAACGCCCATTTTCATAAAGCATGGCTTTTTTAGTGACACAAAGAAATATGTATCTTTTCGACAGGTCCTTATGCTGTGTTTGCGTAAATATGCTGCATCGTAATTTGAACATCCTATAATATTAACAATAATAACTTGCAATGAAGTTTTAAAATGGGTTGTGAAGATTTTATTTCCATTTGATGAATGCAGACATGCCAAAAAACATGTATAATTCCCAACAAAACATATTCTGTACTGTACTGCTGGAGCGCTTCTATACAACCAGAGTTCACTATTTAAAAACAAACACACACAACATGTTACGTCATAAAAAGTCATTTTTTATATTTATTTGGGAGTATTTTAATAATTATTTTTAATGACTATACAGTAAGAAGCATAGACTAGGGTAAATAGGCATGTAGGGTACTAACAGTGAGTGAGCCGCTGGGAGCACAAGAGGTCCAGATTCAAGAGCTTAGAGCTCTACCATAAATTCTGTGACATAAAAAGGTATTTCAATCAAATATTACAAAATGGCCCAATAAATACGACTGTTACTACACATATGAATATATATTTTAACCTTTTGTATTGCATGTCTTTGCAATTTGTTTATAGTACAATTAAAGAATGTACCCAAAAATATCTAAAATATGTTTTTACAGGATGGACTGTATTAACTTTCCCTAAAATTATTTTACCAAAGATAACCAATCCAGAAACAATAGGCTTTACTATATTTTACCTTTTTTTTCATTATGTCCTATACAAATACAATTATTCTATTATACAGAGTATAAAAATACAGTAAAAAAAATACAGAAAATAACCTATTTTTGTTTCTGAAAGCCTGGAAAGTTGATGCTACAGTGATGTGTCTCAGGCTTAGGTCTAACCTTAGGCCAGTGTCCCTCATGGGCATACCATATACAATAACAGGGTCGAGTACATTGTCAAGAATGTCATCAAAGATCGTTATTCTTCTTTCTCTCCATTGTCCCCCTCCTCTCATTTTCATTGTACCTCTTTATTTCTATGCCTTTACAATTCATACACCCAAATCCTTCTTTTTTTGCAGGTCATATCTATAGAGGACAGGTAAGTAATCTTTTCTAGGTATTAAAGATAAAGTGCTCAATGTAAATAATAAATGGATATAAATGGTGTATGGCTAATATATCACAGCTAAGACCTGTTCTTAGGCATAATGCAATGGGGGTGGCCAGACAGCAGGGGATACTGGGGGCGACCAGGCAGCAGGGTACACTGGGGGCAACCAGGCAGCAGGGGACAATGGGGGCGCCCAGGCAGCAGGAAAGCCTGGGGGCGTCCAGGCAGCCGGAAAGCCTTGGGGAAGACAGGCAGCAGCTGGTTCCTCTGGAAGCTTGGCGGCAGAAGCTGGAAGCCCTCGCACTGTAGCAGCAGGTAGCACTGGTAGCATAGCAGCAGGCAGCACTGGCAGCGTAGCAGCAGGTAGCACTGGTAGCATGGTAGCTGGTAGCGTAGCAGCAGGCAGCACTGGGAGCGTAGCAGCAAGTAGCACTGGTAGCATGGTAGCAGGTAGCCAGGGTTGCCAGATTGGGCGGTTTCTCGCCCAATTGGGGGTTTTGCAATCTTTTTTGCGGCCAAAAACGGGTTTGGGTGGGTGAATATAAAATGGGCTGGTTTCGGATCAGTTCGGCAAGGTTTGTAGCCAAAACACCGGCATTTCAGGTCCTTCTTCCTGCGACCCTCTGTTCAGCAAGCAGTAGTCTCACTCAATCACTCACACACACCCACTACAGTTCTAACAAAAGCTTATGGTTTAATAGTAGAATAGTCTGACTGAGGTCAGTGTAGCCTACTTTTGTGTTAATTTGATTGAATATTGTTTCTAAGTCAAAAAACTTTGTAATTTTAAAGCTTGTTAATGATTTCAATGTGTTTAAATGAGAAACAAGCAAAAACCATTTTGTGTGGTTATTTGTGCATTCTCGCAGTTTTTGACGAGTTTTTGGGTTGGAAAACCTGGCTGGAATCTGGCAACACTGCAGGTAGCACTGGTAGCATAAAAGTAGGTAGCACTGACAACGTAGCAGAAGGTAGCACTGGTAGCGTGGTAGCAGGAAGCACTGGTAGCATAACAGCAGGTAGCACTGGCAGCGTAGCAGAAGGTAGCACTGGTAGCGTGATAGCATTTAGCACTGGTTGCATAAAGGCAGGTAGCACTGGCAACGTAGCAGAAGGTAGCACTGGTAGTGTGGTAGCAGGTAGCACTGGTAGCATAACAGCAGGTAGCACTGGCAGCGTAGCAGAAGGTAGCACTGGTAGCGTGGTAGCAGGTAGCACTGGTAGCATAACAGCAGGTAGCACAGGTAGCGTAGCAACAGGTAGCACTGAAAGCTTAGCAGCAGGTAGCACTGGAAGCGTAGTAGCAGGTAGCACAGGATGCTACCTGCACCTACCCATGCATAATGAAACATATGTCCTTGATGCAGAGATTTGTGTCAAAACAGGTACTGATTATGCTTTTGGGCTACATTGTCTTTCTCTGGGATTTTAACAAAATGGGTGGTTGTACATTGCTCATAGTATACTATCAACAGTATTTGTGTCTTGTGTCTTTTGTTGTACTTTTGCAAAAGAATGTGCTTAGCATCTGCAATGTGTGTTAAAGTGATGAGAAATTACTGTTTTGCGTTAAAATAATACAGTTGTGTACAATATAGTTTAGGATGGAGATGAACTGGTCCCCATTTTTGATTTTTATTTATTTATTTATAATGATTGACCGAAAAAAAATAACAGAGAGTGTGTACAGCAACATATACACTCACCTAAAGGATTATTAGGAACACCCGTTCAATTTCTCCTTAATGCAATGATCTACTCAACCAATAACATGGCAGTTGCTTTAATGCATTTTGGGGTGTGGTCCTGGTCAAGAAAACCTCCTGAATTCCAAACTGAATGTCAGAATGGGAAAGAAAGGTGATTTAAGCAATTTTAAGCGTGGCATGGTTGTTGGTGCCAGACGGTCCGGTCTGAGTATTTCATAATTTGCTCAGTTACTGGGATTTTCACGCACAACCATTTCTAGGGTTTACAAAGAATGGTGTGAAAAGTGAAAAACATCCAGTATGTGGCAGTCCTGTGGGCGAAAATGCCTTGTTGATGCTAAAGGTCAGAGGAGAATGGGCTGACTGCTTCAAGCTGATAGAAGAGAAACTTTGACTGAAATTACCACTCATTACAACCGAGGTATGCAGCAAAGCATTTGTGAAGCCACAACATGCACAACCTTGAGGCGGATGGGCTACAACAGAAGAAGACCTCACCGGGTACCACTCATCTCCACTACAAATAGGAAAAAGAGGCTACAATTTGCAAGAGCTCACCAAAATTGGACAGTTGAAGACTGGAAAAATGTTGGCGTAAACAGAATGAGAACATGGATCCATCATGCCTTGTTACCACTGTGCAGGCTGGTGGTGGTGGTGTAATGGTTTTGGGGATGTTTTCTTGGCACACTTTAAGCCCCTTAGTGCCAATTGGGCATCATTTAAATGCCACGGCCTACCTGAGCATTGTTTCTGACCATGTCCATCCCTTTATGGCCACAATGTACTTCCAGCAGGATAATGCACCATGTCACAAAGCTTGAATCATTTCAAATTGGTTTCTTGAACATGACAATGAGTTCACTGTACTAAAATGGCCCCCACAGTCACCAGGGGCCTCATGTATAAAAGATTGCACAGCTTACATACCAGAAGATGGTGTGTGGCCAAAACTGGAAAAGTACCTACGCACAGAAAAATTCCCATGTATAAAACTGGTCATACGCCAGGTCCTGCCCACCTTTCCTTTATAAATCACAATCAACGTGAGATTGAACGCACGTGAACGAGCCACTGACCCCGCCTTGCCTCCTCCCATTAATGAATATGCAGATAGCCTATATATGCGCCCCTTAGGTCATTTCTTTGCCTGAATTACAATGGCTAAACACGCAAAAAATAAATTTTTCACAGACTGTGAGATCAAGGTTCCAACAACAGAGGTGAAGGCGAGGAAACGTGGCCTGTCATCAGGTATTAGGAGAAAAAAAGTTGGCGTATGGGAAAACTGTCACTAGGTTCATAATCAGGCAGCGCCAACGGCCTTTCAGCTGCTGTATGGTCCGCTCCACCACTGACTGAGCCTCCTATATGTACATCATTGTAACACTGCTCTTACTCATTTTGGCTGTTTGTGAGCGTGGTTAGCAGCCAAGTTTGCAACGGGTAACCACGGTCAGCTATGGGTATATATTAACCACATACTCAGATGCAAATACAAGATCATTGCCTTATTTTACTGTATAGCCTAATGATCATAAATGACATTTATTACCAATAAGCCAGCCATCCTGCACAGCCCCTGCTTGCGACAACATTTGTCAAACACATTTGCGCATCACAGATCACTTGCGCATCACAGATCACTTGCACATTAATAGATTGGAATTGTTTTCTGTTCACATAAGCAAATTCATTATGGTGCCCTTATAGCAATGTGAGTGCAGTCGATGGCTCCGATTACATTTGGAAATCGGCTCATCGCTGCGAATTGCAGTTTAATGTTGGCCTGCTCACCAACAAAAGGGAAAGTTTATGTACCTGAGTGACATACGGATGAGATTCCATACAACTGCCATGGCGCAGCTCAGAGATGGTTGGGAAATGCCTGACCGGTCAGCCAGCTCTTTCTGAAAAGCGCCGGTTGCGAGGAAGCCCAGTGTGGTGAGAACTTGCAAAGCAACAGGTAACGCGTCGTTACTTGCTGTCTCACATTCTAAAGCCGGCCCAAGCTCAGCACAGAGTTCCAACAGGATATCCCTTGGCAACCTGAATCGACTCATAAGCCAGTCATCATCGCGGGCCAGCAAACCAGTTTGGTCTCTGAATACATGCTCTCTCCGGATTCTCCTATTTGCAATGTCTTCTAGCAGTGCCAGCAGCCATTGCGCATCAAATATAGCAGCATGATTTACGCGTCATTTTATATGCTACACCTAATTTCCCACACCTTGTTCACTTATTTACACATAATCCACAGAGTCAATTGAGCATCAACAGTGAGTGATTTTGCACAACTGTTACTGGAGGTGGATCCGGGCTTCATGCCTCCTGTGCGTTATGGATGAGCCAAAGTCAGGCTCACAGAGACAATTGCATTTTCCTATGCCAATCTTGTAGCTGCACAGCGAGTATATATTTCATCTGTGGTAAATAATATGTGCCTTGTGCAATGTTAACCATATACAGAGGGTGACATGCATTTCCTGAATGATTTTGTTGTTCCTTTGACACCCTCAATTTTAACAGAAGTTATTGAGTGGTGGCAAATTGAGGTAGTAGCATTTCCTGTTTGGGTTTTGGCATTTTGATGTGAGTCATCCACATCAATGATCAAACTTTTATTAGCAGATGTAATTATGTTTTTAGAATAGTCAACGTCATAGATGTATTACAGTAACTGTAGTGGACACTTTATTTTGTAATGTTTGGTGAGTTATGGCACTTTTCAGTAAGAATTTGTCACGTTACAGAGCCAGACAAGACTTTGCGTACGGCCCACACATTCTCACGTCTGCTCAAAAGTTTCCGTGATGGCCCGCACATTCTCACGTCAAGTTAATTTTTATACATCACACCATGTGCGTGGAAACCAGCATACGCAAGCAACCCCAAACATAATCCGACCCCCAAAACCACCCTCCCCCGCTACCCATCCCCATTTTTGTAATTCAACGAGAGGGAGTCCCCTGGGACTCCAAACACCGCTATCAGGGGGCATGGATTTGTACTGATTTTAAGTGCTTCTGAAAAGGTATGAAATACAAAGGTCCAATTTAGAGCAGGTAAAAAACATATGGTAGAGGTTACATGGGGAGGAATGACATCCTGTCACACACATCCATCACTGTGGGATACATTCTGGACAATCTGGACTTAGAGTAATGAACTCTGTTGATTATATGTGGTTGTTATTAATAGGGCCCAAAATGAATGTATTTGAGAACTTAAAGTGGCGCCGAAACTGGTACCAGATTTTGAGTGTGGAAAGTACTACAGGGTTGTCTGAGAAAGGAGATGTGGGGAGAGCAGCACATAGTAAAGCAGGGACCGAGGAGGAGGTGCAGGAAAGACCTAACAGGCACCACGATGTATCTGGGAGGTGCTTCCAGAAAAGCAGTTTCTGGAGGTTGGTGGCCCAATAGTAATAAAGAAAATTGGGAAGTGTGAGCCCACCACTGAATTTACATTGCTGAAGTAAAAACCTGCTGATTCTTGGTGTCTTTCCAGCCCAAATGAAAGATGAGACTGCCTGATTAATTGCTGTAAAAAAGGACATAGGTAAGAACAAATGGATAAATTGGAAAAGATACATGAATTTGGGCAAGCTATTCTTTTTTCCTATGAGGGAGAGAGATAAGTTACCACACCTCTTTAAATCCACCTTTATCTAGGCGAGAAGGGGGGAAAAGGTACCTGAGAGAAGAGCTGGCATTGAGCGAGTAACATTCACTCCTAGGTATTTAAAGCCGAACTACTTGAGTTGAAAGGGCAGATCTGTCTGCTGGAGCAATAATGCCGAACTGGTCCCTATTTTAACAAAAAATGTCTTAGCAATCGAGAAAATCCTGCATAACATTTCACATTCCCTGTTTCTGTAGGGTTATTTTCCTCCTCTGTAAACCACCAATTATAAAATGTCAACTTCAGTTTGTCATATTTTCCGTGTGTAAAGCCTCCGGTGTCCTGGTGTCATGCAGAGTATAATATATACGACAGTATATCTTAAACAGATTTATCATTAATTGTCCCTCTGGCATCCTCATCTGTATCTGTATCTGCCAAACAGCTTTCAGGAGGTAAAGAAAATGTTGGTGTAAATAATGAGGTAAGCTTTTACAAGGTACCACCTGGGAAAACTAACCACAACCACCCCCCATGTATTTTTAGACAATTACCACTGTGCACTTACTTTTTAGGTTACTGTACTAGTCAGTAACCTCTGTTTCACCTACATATACTATGTGCTTGGGTTGTTTGGATGGTTGTATTTCTTTAGTTTAATTGTTTGTTCTATTGTTGTTATTATTTGTAGTTTTATATACCGGTATGTGACAATAAGTGTTTTATTACTTGTTAAGTTTTGTGTTTTGTGTGGACCCCACAGGATAGGAAGAATAGCTGCTTTTTCAACAAAGTTTGAGGAGATCCAAATTACACTAACAAATGTTGTTTCCACTGATGAACTAATCATCTGGGATGATAGTGGGAAGCTTGTGTTCCACGTTTCAAACCTGATTGTCTGAACATCTGTCTGTCTCAAATGGTGTGACGTAGGCTGTAGTCTAAACAAAATGTTTAAGTGATATTTTATTTGACCTACTACTATAAAAATTATGAAATCATTAAAAAGCCAGGGACCCACACATGGTAGCTAAACAATTGCATGTGGCAGAAAAGCCTTGGGTTGCTGAGCTTTGTTAAAAACCCTGTCATACAGTACATGTTTTTTGTGGGTTTTTTTTACCCTGCAAATCAACATGGCTGTCAGTTAGCAAAACTAATGGTGGATAATGAGGTGGGTAACAGTGTGGTGTTTGATGCAATACTTACCTTATGTTAGCATGACAGTTTCTCTTTCCAAGCTGCATTGTCACATTAAAGCAGACACTCATGGGAATGCCCTCATTATCAGCTTGGCAAGGAGTTTAATGGTATTCACTGTCAGGATAACAGAAGTAGGGCCACATTTTTCATACTCACTGAGTCCTGTGACGCTGAAGCTTTCCTAGCTGTGTCATTGTAGACCAATGCCAGCACAGAATGGCACTCAGTCTGGGTCTTTCTGCCACTGCGGTATTTGAGTCAGCCTCATGATTGATGTGTTAACTCTCCCTTTGGGGCTCCCCCACTACTCTCCATGTCCAGTGCTCTGGGAAAGGGTAAGTTACCAAGCAGAAAGGGGCCACATTGGGTGTCAGACATGTTTTCCAGGGCCTGGAACAGCAAATTGGAGCACCACCTAGTACTCTCCAGACACTGGGCTAGTCAGATGTCCCACTCCTCTCTCTCGACCGATCAACATACGGTTCCAGAGCCTTGGCAAGCAAGCTGATGTCCTTGTGGTTCAAAAGAGAATGATACTTCCTTGTTTGTTTTAAATATCAGGTTCTCATTGATTCCGAACATGGTTTACATGGATGAATTTTTGTCATTTTAACAGTTGCCTGTGCAACAATGTAAAAATATTAAATATAGTTAGACAATTTTGAATTTTTTTGTTATCTATATGAATCGATTTACTGTTTAG
Organism: Umbra pygmaea; assembly: GCA_016801145.1. NCBI lineage: Eukaryota > Metazoa > Chordata > Actinopteri > Esociformes > Umbridae > Umbra > Umbra pygmaea. The sequence continues at coordinate 12,780 of JACXGM010007129.1, read as the reverse complement.
GTATGGTCAATGTCATTTTATTTGTAAAGCGCATGTACAACAGCCACTAGGCTGACCAAAGTGCTTTACAGAATAGTAATACATCTAAAAAGAAAGTACTACTTTCTGACTATATAGTCTAAATGGATCACATTTGAAATGTCATGTGTTTGGTTAAGCAGTTTAATGTTTAAATAGTACAAAACAAAAATATTAAAATAGAAATGACATATTTTATAATTTAGGTTCAGACTCAACAGACAGTCATTTCGACATGTCTCCCTCAGACTCCATTTTTCTTGGGCTATAACTATGTACTGTTACTCAAAGCCATGCACCACTTTCATGAAAATGGACTTAATTACAATCTGGAAAAAATAGCAAAACCTCCAGTTTTTTTTTAGTCTGAATCATAAATTTGGGTTTGGGTTGGTGTGGTTAGACTTTGACGTCTGAGCCCTCTTCATGTTGCTGGTAGTGGTTGTGTTCGTCTTTGGCTGCAAGAGATGTAGTGGCAAGTCAGTGTTGATTTATTTTATGTTTGGACAGTAGAGGAAAGCAGGGGGCTGACATGAGTGGTTCCTGACGTAGCAGCAAGGGACAAATAGTTCCAACTGCTTTTATTGCTTTGTTTCTGCTAATACTGAAGCCAAAAATCAACATTGTTGTCTGTCGGACAGACAGGTTTACAACTTTTACTGTTGAAGGACACTGTGCAATTCAATTCCTCTTGTAAAGTCTCTTAGTCCTAGAACAGGTCTGTACATTACATTCCAGGTCTGGATGACAGTTACTCATTGATTTTGTTTTTAATCTGGCCATCACTTTCTTTCTCTGGCTCTTCATTTGATTCACTCACCAGGCTTAATTTACTCAAGGCTAACCTTTTTTATGTCTCTCTCTCCATAATACATTTATTCTCTAGATTAAAATGTTTTCTGGAAAGAACCATTTGGGTTATTAATGGTTGCTGGCGTCACTGACACATAAACATAACAAGGTTGAACAGGATAATATCTTTATTGTTTTCAAATTGTAGTAAAGAAGTTTTTTAAATTGCTTTAAAATCACTGTTTAATTACACTGTCAAAGAGCATTTTATTTAAGGTCCATATTTGAAATCTCCATTGAACTCCATTTAATCCAAAACTAGGCTTAATCTGTGTCCTGTTTAATTGGCCTTTTTAATATAAATGGTAATGGTAAATGGACTGCATTTATAAAGCGCTTTTTCTGACCAACAATGGCCACCAAAGCGCTTTACATTGCCTCACACTCACCCATTCATTCACACACTCATACACCGACGGCGGTGTCAGCCATGCAAGGCGCCAGCCAGCTCGTCGGGAGCAGCTGGGGTTAGGTGTCTTGCTCATGGACACATCGACACTTGGTCAGGTGGACCCGGGGATCGAACCACCAACCTTCCGATTGCTGGACAACCTACTTGACCCACTGAGCCACTGCCGCCCCGGTGTAATAAAATATATCTTAAATGTTGCTGATGTTGCCCTTTGATACATCATAAAACAAAGTGTAATTTGACTGTGCTGACGTAATGCACTGTTCTAGCGCAAACATCATGTTAAATTCAATATCACTCTCAAAACTGTAACAAAGTACGTTGTGTATTGTCCTAGTCTGCTACATTTCCTTGCTTATTTCTTTCTCCCATCTTGCCTTAAATAACAAGTTCATTATTTAGAGTACCGAGCTTTAGTCTTGATCTAAAATGGTCTAAATATAGTTATTTAGAAATTTATTTTGAAAAAGGGTTAAAACAACTTAGTCCGACATCTTTTAGCTGTTCTGAGCACCATTCTAAGATGTGAGGCATGCAGAAAACATGAAGAAATGCTCCAATATGACCCAAATACAACATTTTATAGCTTAAAAGCTCTCAAAATAATGGTGCAGGTCTGTACAGTCATGGTCAAACATTTTGAGAATGTAACACAAATACAAATTTTCACAAGTCAGCTGCCTCATTGTTGATGATTGCAATTTGCATATACTCCAGAATGTCATGAGGAATGCTCAGATGAATTGCAAAGTCCCATGAAAATGAACTTAATCCCCAAAAAACATTTCCACTGCATTTCAGCCCTGCCACAAAAGGACCAGCTGCTATCATGTCAGTGATTATCTTGTTAACACAGGTGAGAGTTTTGACGAGGACAAGGCTGGAGATCACTCTGTCATGCTGATTGAGTTAGAATAACAGACTGGAAGCTTTAAAAAGAAGGTGGTGCTTTAAATCATTGTTCTTCCTCTGTCAACCATGGTTACCTGCAAGGAAACATGTGCCTTCATCATTGCTTTGCACAAAAAGGGATTCACAGCAAGGATATTGCTTGCTAGTGAGATTGCACCTAAATCAACCATTTATCAGATCATCAAGAACTTCAAGTAGAGAAGAATTGTTGTGAAGAAGGGATCAGGACGCCCAAGAAAATCAAGCAAGCGCCAGGACCATCTCCTAAAGTTGATTCAGCTGCAGGATCAGGGCACCACCAGTGCATAGATTTCTCAGTAATGGCAGCAGGCAGGTGTGAGTGCATCTGCAAGCACAGTGATGCGAAGCCTTTTGGAGTTAGGCCTGGTGACAAGAAGCCACTTCTTTCCAGGAAAAACTTTAGGTACAGACTGATATTCTGCAAAAGGTACAGGGATTGCTGACGACTGGGGAAAAGTCATTTTCTCTGATGAATCCCCTTTCTGATTGTTTGGGCCATCCGGGAAACACCTTGTCCGGAGAAGACAAGGTGAGCGCTACCATCTGTCCTGTGTCATGCCAACAGTAAAGCATTCTGAGACCATTCATGTGTGGGGTTGCTGCTCTGCCAAGGGAGTGGGCTCACTCATAATTTTACCTAAGAACACAGCCATGAATAAAAATGGTGCCAACACATCCTCCAAGAGCAACTTCTCCCAACCATCCAAGAACAGTTTGGTGATGACCAATGCCTTTTCCAGCATGATGGAGCACCTTGCCATAAGGCAAAAGTGATAACTAAGTGGTTTGGGGAACAAAACAAAATAATGTTGGGTCCATGGCTAGGAAACTCCCAAGACCTTAATCCAATTGAGAACATGTGGTCGATCCTCAAGAGGTGGGTGGGAAAACAAAAATGCACAAATTCTGACAAACTCCAAGCAGTGATCATGCAAGAATGGGCTTCCATCAGTCAGGATATTGCCCAGAATTTAATTAACACAATGCCATGGCGTATTGCAGAGGTCTTGGAAAAAAAAGGGTCAACACTGAAAATATTGACTCTTTTTTGCATAAACTTAATGTAATTGTCAATAAAAGCCTTTGACACTTATGGAATGCTTGTAATTATACTTCAGTATAACATAGTGACTACTGCCAAAAGATCTAAGAACACTGAAGCAGCAAACTGCAAAAAGCTGCAAAAAAAAGAGACCAATACTACCACGACTGTAGATTTGTTGAAAAGAGACATTGTGTAGGTTACAGACCAAGAGTATTTCTACTACTATTAAAACAAGTGAATATGAGATCTGACACAGAATCAGTTGTTAAATCATTTTTTTGTATAAAGATTTGTTGAAAAGAGACATTGTTTCATTCAAAATGTAATTTGCACTGCTTTAGTTTAGTTTCTTTACCCTTGAACCAAGTGGAGAATGCTGAAGTTAAAGCATGTGCATGAACATACTGACACACTGTAAACAGAATGAAATAGTATCAGTGGGACTTACATTTTTAATAAACGACAGGCATCTGAAAATTCTATTTCATAAAATGTCATTGGTTTCCCTGCGCATATCAAATTAGGCAAATACTTCTATTTTCAGTATACACACCCTTTGGTATACGGGTCCTTCTAAAAAAATTAGCATATTGTGATAAAGTTCATTATTTTCCATAATGTAATGATAAAAATTAAACTTTCATATATTTTAGATTCATTGCACATCAATTGGTCAGATGAAATAATTTTATTGGTCAGATGAAATATGCTCATTCTTTGAGATAGGAATTTTGGGTTTTCATGAGCTGTATGCCAAAATCATCAGTATTAAAACAATAAATGACCTGAAATATTTCAGTTGGTGTGCAATGAATCTAAAATATATGAAAGTTAATTTTTTATCATTACATTATGGAAAATAATGAACTTTATCACGATATGCTAATTTCTTGAGAAGGACCTGTATATCTCCAGGTCTCTATTATTCAATGCTAATACATAGTAAGAAGAGGTTTTTTCCACAGCTTTCTAAGGGACTGGTAATTTTTTATGAAATGGGGCATTTGGAGAATTAAGTCCACTGAAAATAAAACAAAAAATATTTTTTCATCTGAAGTTTCTTAAGTTGTTCTATAATACTACAATTACATTTGTTTAATGGTACAGCTATCAATAACATCGATGTTATTGGGAAATACTCTCCATACAATAATGGATAAAGACCTACTAGTAGACAAGAGTTTTAAACTTGCAAACATCTGTATCTTAGACAAATAATATACCCACTACATCATCATAACGTCTAGATGATAATGTGGCTTTATACATGCAAAGTTCTGTTTTAGTTTCAACTTCAACATGTTTGTTTTAATGATAGAAAAATACGCTATGTTCAGCAAGTCAATATGTAATTCTAAATAGCTGACAGATATTGAAATGTCATTGATTATAAAATGACTACTTATGACAAAAATAAATACATACTAAACCCTCCCTAAAATGAAAAATAAAAAAGCATGACCCTCCCCCATTTCCCTTCATGTCTCCTTATTCGAATCACTCCCTATGTATCCAACTTTGCAGCACAGGCACTTAAGACTTTATCTAGACTACTGCAGCTCACTATTGGTTGGACACCTTGTTTATGTCACCAAACTCCTGCAACGTATCAAGAATGCTGCAGTCTACCTGGAATTAAACCTCCAATATCTCCCATGTCCCCATGCTCATTGGCTTGGTAAACTCCACTGGCTTCCAGTATTTGGCCACACGTTTCCATCACCATTTACGTAGTCCCAAAGGTCGCATAAGTTACAAAAAAACGAAAACAATAATTATTAGGCTTTAACGTGTTACTGATTAAAAAAATGTTGTTATCTTAATGTCTAAGAAAAGTTCGGGATTACATGAATTAATTCAATTTGAAGTGAAGCCCATCTGTCCAGTAAAACTCACAGACCTTTGTCTGAAAAAAATGTTTCCACTTAGGATGAACTAAATGAACGACAATAATATATATTCAACCCAAGTGGATTATCTTTTCCATATAAATCAAAGTTTCAACAGACATAAAGTGCCAAAATGTTGAAAATATTTTCATAACCTAATCTGACATTCTTGGCTGTACTTTCCTAAAGAAACAGAGGTCCTGCTCTCCTTGACAAGACAGCACTCTAGGTAAGGTAACGGTTGTAGAGGCTGTTTTCTCTTGAAGGTAAAGTTCTCTGTGTAAGCTGCTCTGAGCTCAGTGTGACCATCCTTTCTTGGTGGTGCTATGTACTGTAGGTGTTGAAAGATGGCCAACAGCTGTCTGGCTAAATCAAACCTGTCTACGGATAATGTCTCTCTGCCAGCCTGGGTCAGGGAAGGGTTGTAGCCAAAATGTGAGGTTGACCAGGACATGGTCAGATGTAGGGGTGGTGTTTACGTCTGACATGGTCATGGTTAGGCATAGTAGGTTACAGATCAAGGCTATTTCTACTACTCTGAAAACAAGTGAATATAGGAGAGCTGACACAGAATCACTTGTTAAATCATTCTTGTATGAACGTTTTTGTTTTACGTGTAGACTACATGTAAGTACACAAAAGCCTTTCTCCAGCTTTCCACTAATTCTCGAAGCAAGGACAGAGTTCAGAATGGTCTCCCATATTTGACATTAAACACCTCGGAAACTGAAAGTCTGTTTAGCTTGTCAAAATTATAGCTACAGGTTTGTTGACTTGGATGTGTACACATGGGAAGACTTTATTGAACATACCAATGGGCACTTGTGCTTCACGTCCCATACAGAAAAGACTATAAGAATATTTAATATTCTTCAGAGTTCTCTGCAGCTATTCTGAATAGTACAGTAGCTGGCAGAGTACGCTTTCCATGAGTGGAAACAGCTTGTGCAGTATGTGGATGGAGGCCCACTGTGAAGAGTACAGCTGAGCTGTGTGGGCTCGTCCCTCTGGAGTGTCTCTATGTGATCAGGTGCAGTAAAAGCCTCCCTCCTTCCACTACCACAGTACTGGCTGCCAAGAGGCTGTCACAGCGCATCCAGACTGTTCTTGTAACACTGCATCTGTCATAGAACCTCACAGGGCTTTTCACAAGTCTCTCTTTCTCTCTTTCTATGTTTATGTGTGGGTATGTGTGTGTGTGTTCGGAGGGATGGGGGCAACAGGTACCTCAATCCCTCTTTCAGGGAATGGTTATTGCTTGTCATAACTGTATGTTCCCTTTCAGTCGGTAATTCGTGTGACGTACTATTGATACACACAATCAAACCTCAGGTTCACCTAGCGGATGCTGAACCAGGTGGCCCCTGGCAGCCTACACCACACAACTCATATTAGCGTCATCATGGCACCATTAAACATTTGGCAGCAAAAGTGATACTATCGGTTGTTAAATTTACCCGTCAAAAGTAAAACTGTGGTAAAGCGCTATACATGTATGTATGATATTAGTAAAAAAAAGTATGCAGCTACTGTATTGTATGAATGTATAGCTTGTATTGTGCAAATATATGTTATAAGGAATTCTTGCTATATTGCTGGGGCTCAGGTGATTTGGACGATATTATATATTTCAGTTGATGAGGGTTAGTAGATACTTCGTTGCCCAACAGCTCTCATAATGATGAGCCCTAGGTACTCATAGACAAATTTTTCCAAAGGTTTCCATTACTATATCAATCACCTTTTATTTGGGGGCGAAGCAGTGGAACAAGATCAAATACAAGTTTAGTAAATTTCAAGGGTTTAAACGTGCTACTAAAAGTCCATGAAATTTTTGTTGGCTGGTCCTCTGAGTGATTGACCTTAGGAGCCCCTGGTTTTGGCAAGGGGGTGTTAAACCCCGGTCTCGGGTGCGAGAGATGGAGCCCCTGGTTGTGGCGAGGGGGCGGAGCTCCACGCACTGTTGTAGAGGCAGGTAGAGCCTCCAACACCGGCAGAAAAGTTGGCAGGATCACCGGCATTTATGTTTATCTGTTTATCTGATCCTACACTAAAAATATGAGAGGATTTTTACCTGGCTGTGCCCACACACCAGAAAGCTAGCTGTGGTCATCTTTCGTTAAAAGGTTCCCTGATGGAAATTCAGGCTACAGAATGAGGGACCTTCTCTCTGGTTATTTTAGGCAGGCTGGTTTCCTGTCATAAATCCATAACAGAGCCAACTGCTGTCGGTTAGCTAGCCTGGTGCTACCTGAAAGTGCAGAAAAAACATATGGATGGCTGAATGCTTTGACTAGACAGCAGGACAGAGGTGTGCCTTTAATGTTTTCTCTGTGGCTGTATACTTGAGTTTTCTGGCAGGAATTTGGATGATCATTGTCCTGTTGTATTTTTCATGAGGATAACTTGGTAAAAAGTCCCAGAATTGATGCGAAATACTTGTAAGACAATGATTACTAATAATAAAATGGATCTGCAAACGTATCAACATTGATGATATTGGCATAGTAGCGTTAGCTAGTTTTTGTTCTGCTTTGATACAGTTAGTCCCTCTCAGATGTGGGTTAGGTTAGGGAGATGGAGATGAATGTTTTTCACACCATATTGACCAAACCCCAGACATATTAAACAAAATTAAAAATGATATTTAAAACCATAGCATAAAATATAATGCCACAACAGAATACTCATTGCATACTAGTGAGAGGACTTAAAAAACTAAAAATATTTTTTTAATCATTTTTATTACAACTGATAACACACATTTCCATAATGTTTACTACATTTTCTCAAAACTATAAACACACTTATCAATACTCACACTGTATTAGCCCCTGATTTCCCAAAGAGATGACCTGTCATCACAATTAAACATTCCATTCAAAACCCACATAAAGGCATTCAATACAGTGACACTACTGAATACATACTGCACAAAGCTGAATGGAATTTAAAACACTAATATAACAAATGTATTAATTAATTCTAATGTGTTACAGATTTTTCCCCACTTTGCATGATGTTTTAGATTGTAAATTATCTCTAGAAAGTATTCTGAGGTGTACAAAATATACACAAACACCGTGGTGGTTCATTGTTGTGGGGATTTAACACTAAAATTCACCAACACTTCCACCATTTAGATCCACCAGACACCACCAGTACAGAAGCATCCTGTCAATCATAGCCAAACTGGGTAAGAGCTTCTATCCCCAAACCATCAAGCTGTTAAATTGACTATATTAGGTTGCCCCATTACAGGTATAATAATCCTCTCATGGACAACATCCTCACTATACTGCAATTGATGAATCAGTGAAACAAACCATCTTACTTGATTGTCATTCACTGTACGAACCTGATCATTAAACATAATTGTTCTTCTTCCACATCCACCGTCTCTAAACAACTGAGGTTGAAAAATCTTATAGACGTTGAAAAGATGTCTTTCAAAATATTTTGCTCAGTGGGCCTCTTCTAATTCATCCTCTTCCTGTACCCCTCCCTCTGTTGTTGTCACCCCTTGTTCTAAAACACATTTGAGCATTTTTTTTACATTTTATTAATGGTATTATCTTGATAGCTTCGTATCGAAAATATATATTATATAATAAAATAATAGGGTCATTACTAGGGTTGGGTATCATTTGGATTTTTACGATTAATGTCACGAACCGGGACATTTGAAACGATTCCGATTCCTAAGTGATTCCTAAACTGATTCTTGAAAAACGACATTAAAGAAGGGCTTTTTATAGAGTTTTTTTATTGAAAATGATTTAAATTCAACAAAAAATAACGTTTTAAAGTACTTATAATAAGTAAACCTAAGTCACCTAACACACAACTACAATAATTGAACAACAAATAACACTTACACTATTAACAAGTAACAACAAAATAAATGTTGAGTTGGTATGCTAACTAAACCAGCGTCAAACTTCAGCAGTTCTTTTCAGAAAAATTACCATATTTGCCTTCTCTGGCAAGAAACGACAACTCTCCTGACTTATTCTTTTGTGCTACCGTATATCTCAGAAGTTCTCCCAAATTACGTTCTCAGGAAACTATTTTGAAAAAATGATTTACGTCGTATATATGGTCTATGGTTGTATGCCAACATATTTTGGGTGTTTTTACTTATCAGCTGCCTGTTTTGTTATTAGGCTATATTCGTCATTCTATTACGTTGCACCTGCACGTTTCATTTCGCCGGTTCATGCGAGAACATTCCACACATTACATACATTCCAAAGCATTCAAAATCATATTCTAACATTCACTGTTAAGGTTAGCCATGTGGTTACTGAGGTTAAGGTTAGGATTAGGGTTAAAGGTGCTATATGTAAAACGGACAGCCAGCATAAAAAATGGGTACTACAGTTCAAATTCAAAATACCTGAGTTCTATCCCTCCACCCCCTCCTCCCCAGAATTGAAACTAACGTGACGAACAAGATCAGCGCAATCATGACAAGCGAATTGTGTTTCACTACGTCTATGGTCATGGAACCATTTAGAAACATGCAGAGTTTTTTTTAGGTTGTGTAGATTCTCTATGATCTCGTTCGTTCGTTTGCTGCTTCGACGGCTGTAGCGCGCTGGCTTTGCGTTTTTACGCCTGGCAATCCGTTCGTGCTGTCAAAATGGGCATAAACATAAATTCCGTCATGGAACGTACTTTTCAAAAACAAAAAATACTGACATTAGCATTGTTTTCAGAAAATATAGTATTTCAGCTTAACATGTTTCCTTAATATCTGATGAGGCATTGGCGTCATTTTTGGATTTATTACAGTACATGTATTACATATAGCACCTTTAACATTACAAAAATATATATATAATGTGCAACACGTTTGCACCATGCTGGAATAGAGAACAAAACACATACAAAACTTCCCATGGGCCAATAATATTTTGAGGTTGTGAAGTGATGTTTGCATGTGTAATAAAGTTTTGCAACTGCACAGACAGGCTTCATTAAGGGTAGACACTCATTTGCTAACATTAATTATTCAAAATCTCTGGAGCTTGTGGTATCACTTGATTCTGAGAAGGCATTTCACAGAATTAAATCGGAATATTTATTCGCTGCTCTTAAAAAGTTTGGTTTTGGTTATAAATTTATTGCTTGGATTAGGCTGCTGTATGCATCCCCACAGGCCAGTGTCTGTACCAATGATAATTACTCTGACTACTTCAACCTAGAATGTGGGACAAGACAGGGCTGCCCCCTTTCTCCCCTACTCTTCGCATCTCTATTGAGCCCCTTTCGGTGGCCTTACGGGCCTCACCCTCCTTCCAGGGTATCTTATTGGAGGGAATCGAACATAAGCTGTCTTTATATGCTGATGACTTGATGCTATATGTATGTATGTACACAATCCAACAATGTCTTTACCAACTATTCTTTCCATTTTGGAGAATTTCAGTTCATTTTTCGGTTACAAGCTAAATCTTCAAAAAAGCAAGTGTTTCCCAATCAATCCAGCTGCTTTACTGCTTCAGCAGACAGATCAGCCCTTTCAACTTGATCATTTGAGCTTCAAATACCTAGGATTAAATGTTACTCGCTCACTACCGGCTCTCCTTTCAGCTAACTTTTCCCCCCTTCTCGTTCAGATGAAGACTGATTTTAAGGGGTGGGGTAACCTACCTCTCTCTCTCATAGGAAAAATCAACGCTATTAAAATGAACAGCTTGTCTAAATCTATGTGAATTCAAATGTGGGCTCACACTTCCTAATTTCCTATATTGCTATTGTGCCACCAACCTCCAGTAAACCCCTATTCTGGTTGCACTCCCCAGATACATCGTGGTGCCTGCTAGAAGGTCTTTCCTGCTCCTCTTATGCTATTCAGACAACCCTGTAGTACTATCCACACTCAATATTTGGTACCAGTTTCAGCGCCACGTTAAGTTCTCCACTACATCCATTTTGGGCCCTATTAATAACAACCACATATTTATTCCATCTGTGGTTGACAGTGCTTTTACTGTCTGCGAAAATGGCATTAAAACTTTCAAAAATCTATATGAAAATTTTTGTTTTTTTGAGATTTCCTAACCTGGCGGTCAAACACGCTTTGCCCCCATGTAATTTCTTTCGATATCTGCAGATGAGAATTTTGTCTCCTCTAAATTTGTTGGCTTCCCTTTATTACCCCCCACCCAGCCCTGGAATGAGCTATTGCATTTTTTACCTCAAAAGAAATCAGTAATTTCACAAATCTATTCTTGGATTATGTCCTGTGATAAACACTCCACTAATATACCTAAAACTGCTTGGGAGCAGGAAATGGGTCTTACATTTTTGAATGATTTCTGGGATGGAGTGATCCCAGTTCCACTTAATCTTGTGCTCCACTTGGCCTCATTCAGTTCAAAGTGACCAATAGAGTTCATTACTCAGACTGAACTAAAGTTCAGACTGTCCAAAATGTATCCCACAGTGATGAATGTGTGTGACTGATGTCATTCCTCCCCATGCAACCTCTACCATATGTTTTGTCGAAATTGAGCTATTACTGGACCTTTGTATTCCATACCCTTTCAGAAGCACTTAAAATCAATTTAAATCCACGCCCCCTGATAGCGGTGTTTGGATTCTCAGGGGACTCTCTCTTGCTAAATAAAAAAATGCAGATATTGTTGCTTTTGCTACACTGTTTGCCACACTCAGGATTTAGCTGCAGTGGAAGTCCTCTCAGCTCCTCAGTGGTTATGTGATGTCTTGTCATTTTTATAACTTGAGAAAATTAAGTATTCCATGATGGGATCACAATTAACATTCTTAGAAAATGGCAGACGTTTATTTCCTATTTTAATAGCTTGCAGAGGCTCCCCTCTGATCTGAGTCAGATCATTTGAAGCTCCTAGGCCACCAAGTGTAATGTATTATTGTTACTGTATGTATTTGTATTTATGTTAGTGTGTTGTCGGTTTGTGTAGATGTTTTGCAGGGAGATTATGTTGGAGTGGATTACATTTGTACAAATGTATTGATATATTGCAAACACAGTATCTTTACTGTTATTTTTTCGAAATCTTTATAAATACATTTATTTAAAAAAAAGTTTTGCATCTGTAGAAATATTTTGTGAATGTGTAAAAAGGTTTTACATTTGTAGATATATTTTGTGAATGCGTAGAAATAGTTTGTGAATATGTCAAAAACGTTTTGCATCTGTAGAAATATTCACTGTATCAAAACGGGGCCAAAATGTTATCCAATTACGTTGCTTATTGATTAGCCAATCAGAACCGACTTAATTTAAAGTCATTGCTATCTTTTAAAAGATTCAGGGCCCGGTTCCCCGATAACGTTCACTCTTAGCCCGCTAAGAAGACTCAAAAAGATATATCTTACCGAAGTTGTTTATCGTCTTAAGTGTGTTCCCCGAAGTCTCCCTTAGGAAACTTCTTAACACGCTGCCTCTTAAGTGCGACGTTACAAGGCGCTGTCCCAAGGGAAGGTGCTGAATGTGTTGTCATCGATTGCTCAGGAATCGATTTTTCAGTTCACGCGAGGTGCAATACGGTGTTAAGAAAGACAACACGTTCTATGTAAATGAAACATTCCTCAAATTATTCCAGTAACATTTATTTTAGCATAGTTGAAGTTATCAG
>JACXGM010007128.1:7667-31380 GCA_016801145.1 Umbra pygmaea | reverse complement strand
TACATTCACAAAGAGGTAAAAGATATTTTAAAAGATATAGCTGGGAGGGCTTATTTGCAGCAAAAGTAAAGGAATCAAATCCTTATTGTACAATTGTGTTTAAGGACCACCGCTTTTCAGTAAGTAAAACAAGACAGTTAAATAATCCCTATCTAAAACTGAATGGTTACTGTAAACATTCTTTCTGCACCTTAAAATTTACTATTGTTTTGAAATCATTGGAGTCTTTGAACTTCAATGTGACACATTGTGGAGACATTAGACATTGTGTAGACATTTTGGCTAGACCAATAAGAGCCCCAGAAAGAGAGGAACATGCGTGTTCATTACAAAATGTAGCAGCACATCAGGTGTACAGGGGCCGATTAGCCAGAGCTGACATCAGGTCTTTGGCAGCAAATAATAGAAGTGACGTGGGAAAGCATTCTTCTGTAATGAGAAAAATTCAATGGGAACAACATACTAAGAACTTCTTGGATTGTGATGAAATAGTGTAATTGCAGAAGCTAAGAGAAACATTTATAAATGAGGACATGACAAAATCCAAAATGAAGGGTTTCATTCAGGTTTTGCAAGTTGCCCGACTAAAGATAATTTGCTTTACAGAGGGGGGGATCCGACTCTGGCACGATTTGACAAAAAACAATGCTGCATCTTGGGATGCCACTGGAGGCATGATCAAGTTTAAAATCAATAAGAAAATGATTTTATACAATACCCATACAAATGAATAGTGATAGGTCCATAGTATTGCTAGAAGCAGCAATTAAAGTATTTAATGGAGATACTATGGAGCAGTATTTGAGACGATGCTGGAAAATAGTGAAAGGAAAGGCTACCTCCACAGATCTAGATTTCTGTGTGATACGAGCATGTAAAGTCATTTGATGCGACAGGCTAGTGAACTTTGTAAAAAAGAGTACAGTAAGAAGGAAGATGGGTACAAGATGGAAATGTACATATTCAGTTTACTACTGAATGAATGCCACAAGTCTTGCAGACATTTGTGACATTCTTGTTGACATCTGCATAGTTCTTGGTAGCAGAAATAATTCCTCATTATTAAGTTGTTCAATTGACAAAATCAAGAAACGAACACAAACATTAGGTATTAGAAATGAGCCAGATAATCCAGACAATTCCTTTAATGAACTCCAAGGTGCGTTAGCAGAGGATTCTGACAGAAATATATTTAGTGAAAAGGCCACGTCTTCCAAATCTCCATTGCTTGAATGCTTTGTGAAAATACGTGAAAAAAAAGTGTTAAAGTTTCTTCAGGAATACAAAAGTCATCTGTGCTCTGACAAATGCTCAATTGATGACTCCTCTGGATCAAAACTTCAAAACTTCAAAAACAACAAAAATTCTCACATTTCCGCTTAGGACAAATCTGTGTTAATGTGTCCTGCTTCCTTTGCAAGTCAACAATTACAAAGTCTGTTTTGTGACAGCAAAGAGGCAATGCCAAATGTGCCTAGAACAGTCCATAACTGGTGGATTTATAAACATGTGATCATGCCTGTAAACTTAAAGTCACATTGGACAGTGATAGCCATAGATATGCAACATAAATTTAGTAGAAGTGATTGTGTTACTATCATGGTTAAGATGATGGATTCATTAAGCCTATATGAGAAACAATTGAAGAAAATTTTACTTCCAATTCAGAAATACCTGGCTTTACAGTATCTAGCTATGCATGGGGTAGTGGTGGATGTGACACTAAACTATGAATTTAGTAATTGGTGCCCCCACTTCAGGAAGCAGTCAGATGGTAGCAGCTGTGGTGTTTATGCGTGCTTGTTCTCTAAAGCAGTCTTAGTAAAGGGGAATGTGAATACGTTTTGTAACAATGGCATGCGACACTACGTTTTACATGAGTTATTGGAGCAACAATTAAATTGTTGAATGAACTGAAGGGTTTTAGTGTGAAGGGTTTTAGTGTGAAGGGTTTTAGTATGAAGGTTTTTAGTGAATGACATAAGGTAAACAACATAAATTGTCTTTGTGTTCTACTTGTTTGCTCTTTGTTTTTGTCTCCCTCTGTCCCTTCCTATGATTCTCACAGGTCATCCTGTTGGATCAACTGGTACCTACCCTTCTGTAGGTGTGGCCAACTCATTACACCACCTGTTCCTGTGCTGTCATTGGTCAATCATTTTAAATTTAAATCCTTACTGTTTCCCTCACATTAAAAAGAAACCCTTTGTGAGAGAGATTGTGTTGGTGTGATACAGTCACACTGTTGGCCATACAGCATCAAGTGCCTAGGGATTTCAGACTATATTTGGATAGAGTACATCCTACTGAACAGTTATCTGCATATGCAAGCATGGTATGTATAATGTAGGCACAACCATTGTTGTTATAACCTTTTTATTAAATATTTTATTTTTTCACATAAATCAAACTTTCTACATGCTTAAAACATCGTAAAACTGGCCTTTGTATAGAGTTCGCTAACTAATTAAAGTGTTATGCAGTGTTATGAAGTGTCGCCAGCATAAGATAATGTCGCTGAAAGAACACCAGTAATGTCACCAACAGAATTTAGCTTAATTGAAATTGTAGTAACCATGGAACTTCCCAAAACAAATAAAACAACTATATTTGTTAGGGAAATTCATCATTTAAAACATTGAGCAATTAGCAATGAGAAAAACATATATTTTAAACCTGTAAGTTTTTTCTTCTTTATATTCTCTCGTGAATTCATTATCCCTGAAAATGACCATAGCAGTCATTATAGCTTGCCAATGAAAATAAAATCAAAACTTGCAGATCTATGATAAAACGGTATGAATATGAAAAAGGTTTAACCTGGCAGGATTTAAAAACAACCTGATTGTCAATCAAAATGGAAATGTCAAATTATTTGCTTATAACCTCAAACTTCTTAGTTGTCACAGAAACATCCTATATTATGGGTTGTGTATAGCTTAGCTCATCATTACATTTTGAATGGGGAGTTGTCTAACTGCCAAAAGGAAGTGATGCTTTCTTACTATCAGTTAGCCAGATTAGGGTACAGCTAGCAGAAACAACGATGATAGGAGCAACGTGTTTACACTAAACAATGATTACACTATGAGAACTAGTCATACTGTCACATCAACACACAAATGTAACAAACTGTCTGTCTTTTATGGGCAATGCTGTTTTTGTTTTATTTAATGTCATGATAACATTTCTGCTTTCCTGTTTCGGGTCATTGTAAAGGTACTGCCTGTCCTGTGACATAGCATTTGCCAAATTTGCTAATGTTTAACAATGGAAAGTTCAACCATTACTATATTAGAAATAGCCAACTGTTGTTGTAGTAACCATTTTTGTATGTGTTTATCACTATATCATATTATGTTTTATGGGTTATGATAGTTTAAACATTTAAACAAAAGAAATTATAAATACATTTTAAAATATTAAAATAACATAATTCAAAATGTTTTTCCAACACAAGCACTCTGAATACCGTAGAGATACTACCCATAAAATAGCAGCACTTTAAGCAGTCTATAATTGTTTCTAATTATGGGGTAAACCACAATCACAAAACACTTGTCATTACATGATTATACATTTACATCAACAAATAGATTTTGGCACTTCCAAAATGATAAGTAGCACTCCCTTTACAAATTTTTTATTATCCAAAAATAAAGAGAAAATATCACATATCCATTTGATACAATACGTACGGTGGGTGCAGTAACAATACATGATAATATTAGTTATCAACAGCACTTGAAAGCTCAATGTAAATGTATGATACAATCTTCTAAACTACAATGCTGCCATTCTTACAGTTCATAGACAGTAATTCTCTTATATTCCAAATTTGATGTTATGTGCATCAATTACATGAAGTAGCCATACCAACTCATAATTTAAGTACAGATTCAAATCCACAGCATTTAGCTAGTTAGGTGGCAGAAAAGCCCTGGAAAAAAGCATCAAACACCTAAAATCACGCCCTCACCCAACTTCGCTTTAATGTAACACTTCATAAAACTTTACAATCTGAATATTATGAGGTAAAAATAAAAGCAAAACGTGAACAAATTATTTTAATATATTATTTTAGGCAAATGGATAACTAAATCCCTGCCACAAGCAGAGAGAGATCATGTTCATGGCTTATTTACAGTAAAACATCTACAATATATTTGAAAACAGACCAGCTGCTCTAAGTCAGGGGAGTCGTGGTGCAATCGCCATTCATTTTCAATGTAACGGCATAGACTTTTTGACGAAAGCCTTTGAATCAAGGCCACACAATGTAAAATACAAGCCTGACAATCAAGTCTCCTAGGAGACAGAATCTTTGTGTGACATTCAACTCTGGTCATATATTAGTTGGTATTCATCAATGTACAAGGTAGTAAAGAAACAACATTTTATGTTAATCTTAATTTAAGTGCAGCATGTATCAATCAGACAAGGATTATCTACAAGGCTTTTACTACTGGAAAGAATAAACATCTATAGAAATAAAATTCAATAATTAGAAATCAATAATTATACATTAAATTTCAATGTTTCTAATATGAGTAATCCAAGTGGATGCTTAAAAAAAAGAAATCGCCCTCTGACTTACTAGTGGACATCTGCTTGTGAACAGGAAATGAGTGGGTATGTACTCCCTAGACCTGGAATATTATACATAGACATTTTCCCACACTGAGCAGAACGTGTAACAAGAGTAAAGACATCATCTTGAACAATACCACCAACTCAGTCTTGGGTTTTAACATTACACACTCTGGTAGTAAACTCAAATTGTCATCCCTGCGATTTCTGTCTTAAACATTTTAACCCATTTCGATAATCTTTTTAACTCTTTGTTTCTAGAGTTGGACAACTTTTAACTGGATATATTGCCAAGCACTTCACAAGAACCTTTGAAACCTGTCCATATAGGATGGCCGCCGGGGTAAGAGAAAATAGTGTGTGGTGCTTGCTTTCCTTCCATCCTCCATAATGGGCACAATACAGGGGGTGGGTGGCCCCAACAAGGACCCCGTGGTCCCCTGTCTGGGCTGTTGCAGCATTTGGGAGCCTTTGCTGACATATTTCGGGTTGGGGGCGAAGCTCTGTGTAGGGGGCATCACCCCGTTTACATATATGGGGAGGCTCTTAGAGGAAGGAGAGCAACTGGAGGCACAGGTTGGAGCAATCGGTTCCCTTGGGGGGACTTTCGGAGGCTTATCCTCATCTTGTTCCTCTGTGACATACAAGTGTTGATAGTCTCTGGTCTTGGAGGGGTACTGGGGGATGGGGATACGGGGAGGAACTTCAGGTTTGTCCAGCTGTAGATGACCCCTGCAGCTGCCATGGTGGTGATGGTGAAGATGGCACGAAAGGCGCATGCCGGAGGGCTTGAAGGAGATAGTTGGGCCAGAGTGGGAGCGCCGCAGCCTAGACCGCTGGAGCCGATCGGGCTGCTTGCTGGAGGTGTCCATGGCCAATACCTCCACTGACCCTGGCACTTGCCGTCCCGCAAATTGGGTCTGTTGCTCCTGAGCTCGCCTGTCAGTCCATTCACTAGCCATACTCCTAGCCTCACTGCCTGCCCATTCATTATTCATAGGAATAACTAAGCTGCTAGCCACAATGCTAGCTGAGCTGCTAGCACCAGGGGACCCCTCACAATAGGCATAGTTGACCTGGCCACAGCCTCTGAAGTTGCGTTGTTTGTGAGCTGTGTAGCAAAGAGCCTGGGACTTGGCCCTGGGCGAGGAGTGCTGGGGGAGAAGACGGCTCCTCTCATCAATAAAAAACTCTACCTCGCTGTCTGCTGCCTCATCTGAGGAAATATCCCCCAGGTCAGGGAGAGGGGGCAAGGGCTTTGGGACTCGAGATGGGCTCTGCTCGTACACTGATAGTTTCTGGAAAGAGGGGACCACCTGGTCCCCTTCAGGTGTGCAGTGCATGAGGGGGTGAGAGGTCAAGTGAGGGCTGCTAGCGTCCATTGGATGATGGGACTGGAAAGCCTTGCCTGTAAAAACAGCAAATAGAGGGAACGTTTAACACATTCTGCCAAATGGGGCACAATTAATAATACATTTTGAAATGTTTGCAATATCACAATAATCAAGGAATTCATGATTTCTCCCATTACTGTTTTGCCAATGACAATTTCTCTTTCCCCTCTTTGACACCCAGGTGTAAACAAAATAGAAAAACTAAACAAAAAAAATCTAATAAAAACACTTGTTGGCCTGGCTGCTTGTATGTCGACCCACCACCTCAAACTCAAAACAACAGGGCTGCTCATCCTCTGGATGAAGGCTTTTACTTCAATAATCACGTCTGTTAGTTCTCACACCTGGACTCCTGAAAGTACCTGTTCATAGGCTTCCCTGCTTGTGCCCTTAACCCAGATTCTAATTATCCCACATCTACAGCCCTCCTGGTGTTCAACTGTCCCAAGTTCACCTATGTCACCCTGCTCCTTGAAGACTGATTCTCATCTCCACTCTGTGCTTTTATACTCACAATGTTCAGTCACAGTAAAAGAGGTCAACAATGAGCTTAGGAGAAACAATAATATAAATCTCTAAATTTAAACTTTTCAGTCAATGATTACAATATCTGAACTACTATCTCTTCCTACAGATTATAACCTAATTCATTAAATGTACAATATACAACTACACATACATTACAACTACATAGAAAAGAATGACATAACAGAACAAATGTCTTCAACAGAGACTTTCAGAGAGAAGCAAAAAACCAGTCCTGACGGCAAGAAACTACTATTCTACTCTCGGTAAACATCAGCCACAACAACACCCAGATAAGTTGACAGACCACGTATCACTGATGCAAGTGGTAATCTTTAGATGTTTCCTATATCCTTCTGTAGCTTCCTGAAGAACATCCCATTCTAATTCAACTCAGGAACAGCCAGTTTCCAGATAGACATGTTCCTTCCTCTCTCCCCCATTGCTTAGAATAGCAGTCAACAGCAGACCTGGCTGTAATTAGCATCGGTATACATTTTTATTTGAAATCATTCAAGGGCACATGCTATAGTTTTAAGCTAACCTGGCGTTATGGAGTCAATGGTGTTGTCCAAAAGTAAAAACCTTTCACAAATTTCTACTTTTGGGACCATGTGTTCCATATTGTTCTGAAAGCTGAAGAACAAAATTCCTATTTCATTCAAGATCTGATCAGAGATCAAATTCCACGTTGGCTCAATCAAGTCCACTACCCTTACGAAAAAGCACTAGTATTATCATTGAAGAAAATTATAGAAATATAATTTAAAACGTTTGAAATCCTAAAGGATTCATATGGTAAATTGGGACATACTATATAAATCTTATAGGACACATATCGGAATGCAATAGAAGAAAAATAACAATAATTTTTTCTATAATATTCTTCTATAATAAACCTATGGGAGTCCTACAGTGCTTCACATATACAAATGTATTTTAGTGGTCAAAGAAAAGAAAGATTTGAATTTATTTGCTGTGAAAAAACTATAAAATTATTTACATTTACATAACCATTTTGATTTGGACTCCCATGTTCCAACACAACTATCTCGCAAGAATGTCGAGAGAGTATTCAAGTAGTGTGTGCACACAGTACAGAGACTTGACTAACACGTTGATCTGGAACATCTTGGGAGGTATACAAGCTCCCATGGGATGTAGCTAGCAAGATTATTTACTTGTAAACATAGAGCAAGGCCCCTTCTAGGGTACAGGTGCAAGCGATTTGTCCCATGGAAAGAGCAGGGATGAGTATAGGACAATAGTTTTATCAACCAGACAGGAACTGTACATGACTCAACACCGTTTCCGAGGCAATTGTATACACACTTGTGAATATCCGGGGGCAAAGCAGCATCCAAGGCTAACGATATCTGCACGTTTACACACAAAAAAATATTGGCTAGAGCTTTCTTCAATCAGTCTTGGTAAATATATCATAGTGTAAAAGGCCTCTTATTGTCTATACCCTGGGATAATGTGTAGTAAATATATCATAGTGTAAAAGGCCTCTTACTGTCTATACCCTGGGATAATGTGTGGTAAATATATCATAGTGTAAAAGGCCTCTTACTGTCTATAACCTGGGATAATGTGTGGTAAATATATCATAGTGTAAAAGGCCTCTTACTGTCTATACCCTGGGATAATGTGTGGTAAATATATCATAGTTAAAAGGCCTCTTACTGTCTATACCCTGGGATAATGTGTGGTAAATATATCATAGTGTAAAAGGCCTCTTACTGTCTATACCCTGGGATAATGTGCGGTACTGGGGAGGATCTCTTAGACTGTGTTCCATGGGGTCAACTTTCTCCAGGCTAAAGGCCAGGCTGGAAAACAATGACATTTAAAACAAAGCTTGAATTTAACACTTGACCAGTTGGTAAATATTTAACAATATTCAACAGATAATATCACCATTAATTCAACAACTTCAAAGGATTAAATATGTTTAAGTTAAAACATATACTGTATGTTCACAAATAAATTGTTCATGAACTAAAAACAATCACTTAAAAGTTGCTTCAATGTGTTACCAACTCACTTGTTCATGTCACGTGTTCTTAGTAAAACTTAAAGGTCATGGAGGTGTTGATCAACAGATCGCCCAGTCCCCCAGTCACTGTCCCTCTGCTTATTCCACTTCAGACAAACAGTAGCAGTCATCCTGTCTCATTGTTAGCTGGTGGTATATGGGAGAAAGAGAAAATTAGCAAACATTCATGTGATAACCATTTTGCTAACCATTTATTTCAGCTTTATTTTAAATTTCAGCACTTTCCGTTTGCCTGGCATTTCAGCAACATAGTTATTATTAAACCGTCACAGTGTACTTTCCATTTCACAACATAATGTCCCTGCAAAAACTAAGTAAATGAACTGTAAAATTCAACAATTAACCTCTTACCCAATTTACCATAACATGACCACACTACTCTTTGTACCACTACTCTTTGGTTGCGTTCCTTTGCTTTCCTTAGCTTTATTGAGCTTTAGGCTGTGTCCCCCTTTGTAAATCAAGCTCATAGAGTCTGACTGAAACATGAGGGCTGCATTGCACAACCTCTGGGTCAATAGTGGGCAGACATAAGCACTCCCCCCAGCCGTGCTTAGCTCTCTGTACTCTAGTCATTCTTCCACACCAAGGGGCCTCTACAGAGCCCTTTTAACAGAGGCTATTGTGCAACAATCTCCTGTGACGCTGGAATGACAAACTCTCCCAATGTGACTGTAGGAGAGTTTGTGTGGGTGTGTGTATGTGGAGGGGGGGCAGCAATGTACAAGTTGACCAAAATCTATATAATCGCATTTACTGTTTTAA
Source organism: Umbra pygmaea (assembly GCA_016801145.1). Classification (NCBI taxonomy): domain Eukaryota; kingdom Metazoa; phylum Chordata; class Actinopteri; order Esociformes; family Umbridae; genus Umbra; species Umbra pygmaea. The sequence continues at coordinate 22,044 of JACXGM010007128.1, read as the reverse complement.
AAATGATACTTTTATATAATTTGTTCTTTAAACAGCGTTCTTTTAACATTTTCAAATCCTAATTAGACATGATAACGACATTAGAAAATGATTTGTTTACAATATTTGTATTACCTACTTCTACTTTTTGTGTAAATGTCCCATTTACAATTACCTATGTTAGCAATATTCATTTCAAACTTCAGTTGTTCCTATCGTAATCAGCAGAAGGTGTGTATTGAATGACCAGTGTGGTCAGAGTTGTTCATTTTCTGTTTATTGTCCTGGCTCTGGCTTGTGTGTGCACGCGCGTGTGTGTGTGTGTGTGTGTGTGTGTGTGTGTGTCCACATAGTTAAAAATATTCACACAAGAGCATGCACGAACAAAGTAAACACCTACACACACACGGTTAGGTAAAGAGCATCACTGGCAAATACGACTTTCCATCATGTCAAATGAACAAATGAACTAAATTATGGGTAGGTCACAGGAAAAAAAAATTTGCCGGATTTCAATATACCGGTAGTCAACATTAAAAGCTTACAATGGCAATTTTCTGACACCACCAACAGGTCCCAGCATTTGTTATCAAGAATGCTAACTCTATAACTAACCACTGCAGCAAAAGCTAGCCATAGGGAAAGTAATGGTTGAACTTAATACTATTCTTAATACTAGTCTTAAAATCCAATTATAACTCAATAGTGTGAAATACACTACCAGTCAAAAGAAAAAAAAACAGTTTATGCTAACAGTTTCATCATTGCAACAAAATGTATGGCTGCTTAAAATTCGCCTTTACTATTGTATGTGAATAATTATTTATAGGTCTAGGAAATATATTTTAATATATTTAATGCCATCTTGGTAAATTTCTATCAAAATCATTAAAATCGCTTGGTGTTCTAAAACTATTGACCAGTAGTTTATACTCACAAGCCACTTGAAAATGTTTGCTGTAAGTCCATGGAGCAACAAGAAACCAGCTTTGATGTATTTTCTGTCAAGAGAGAGCTCCGAGATGCAACAAACCAAACAATAAGGAATTCTACCGGCAAATAACTCAGTGTTCATGAATGAGGCCACTCTGGGCCATGAATGGCTGTTTGTGTTTTGGCCTAAGATTCCCAGAGAACTCTCCCATGAGGTCAGGCCAGACACATGCCATGGATACATCCAGGAATGGCTGAGGTATGAGAGAGAGAGGTTGAATGACAGAGAGAGGCAGAGAGAGGCAGAGAGAGAGAAATAGAGGTAGGTAGAGGTAGAGAGAGAGAGATATAGAGGTAGAATATATCCTAATATTGTGTTAATTTTTATAATTTGTATATAGTAAAGATTTTTATTAGAATTTAATTTATTATTATATTTTTTCCATATTGCTTAACAATCATTGTTTAAATTGTCCTAATATTATGTTTTATTATGTTTTGTATATATTATGTATGTATTTTTTGCATTTGTATATTCCGTTGATGCTTTGGCAACATTGTTACAAAATCATTCATGCCAATAAAGCCTTTGGAGTGAGTGAGTGAGTGAGTGAGTGAGTGAGTGAGTGAGTGAGTGAGTGAGTGAGTGAGTGAGTGAGTGAGTGAGTGAGTGAGTGGGAAAAAGTTAGAATATTACACTATACATTTGGCCTCGCATGTTAGGCTTTTTGGGGCATACTGCAGGTGGCCTAGTGCAGAGGTTCTCAAACCTCTCCTGGATAACCAGCCGTCTCTCTGTTATAACTTGTAACCATGAACTAGCCAGCTGAATTAAGCAGCTAAGATCTTGATAAATAATTCACATGTTGATTCAGGTGTGCTAGCTTTTGTGATACAACCAATATATGGCATGGTTGGGGGTTCCCAATGAGTGGTTTGACATTCACTGGTCTAGTGGTAGATCTGATAATTGGAAAGATCTGTGGTTCTAATTCACCAAAGCCAATGTACTAGCTGTCTGTCTGTCTGTCTGTCGGTGAGCAAGAGTTAACGCCACTTGCTCCTCCTCCCACTAAGGGTCATTCCACAAAATCGGTGCCTTTTCAACTTGAACATTTTTTTTTTTTTATTATTGTTTCAAAAAGATTTTTTTCAAGACCCATTGAATGAAGACATCTTAATAGAACAATAAATTATTTTGGGCCATCTCAAGCTATGCCATTTATTATTTTATGACTGTTTATTTATTTCATGTTTTGATATTTGCCTCAGTCCTGTTACTGACTAATGTGTTACTATATATAATACTTTCAATTACAAATATGCAACAGTTTGCACATATATAAGAAGTATTTTGGTTCTTCTTTTCATTCAGATTATGTCATATTTAAAACAATTGTGTTTTATATCATAATTGCCATTCAGATTACTGAAAATGTCCTATTTCAGGGACGAAATCACATTACAATTAAGAAATATCTATACTTTGACAAGATATTTATTTAGAAAAGGGTCTTGTCCAAAATGCAATATAGTGCAGGTTACTATGGTGAGATCTGTTTGACTGTCAAATTTAATTTTTCTTTTAAAATATCAAATTAATGACAGTAACAGGACTGAGCTCTCAATAGCCAAGAGTGTGTTTAGTTGCCTATTGTTTGTCATTGCAGTTAATTGCATGCATTATAGACAAGAGTTATGAACTTATTTACTTGCATATACCTGCTAGTTACCTATGGAACATCAGGCCATGACAATCTGCTTCCCTATGGGAGGTAATCTAGAATTATATAGAAAAATACAATCATAGAAGAAAACATATCTTTATTAAAACAAATCATCTTTGGACATATAAAAAACAACTGTCAATGCAACTACAAAATAATTAATCCGTTCTTCTATGCTTCTTGGTTCCCTTGTTCTCGGTCTCTCTTATATTTCTTTTTTTCCCATTGAAGATACCGTTCTCTCCTCTCTGGATCCTGGTCTCTATGAGCACGATAGCGCCGTTGCTTCGCAGCTGCAGATATTGGCATGTTACTAACAACTGTAAAAGTGTATATAGCAAATTAAAATGTTAATGTTAATTCTATGCAAATAAGACATAAAAAAGTAAGGAGAATAAGTATACAAATAAAAAACACATGCATAAACAAACAATGGTAACTAAGCATGTCAATGCTCATATGCTGCTGACTCAAATTTAACTGCTTTTAGCTCAATAACACACAAAATAACCTTTATAAATGTCTATGTCCCTTAGTTGTTGTCCTAATCCTTAAATTGTATTTTAATGTTTTCCCCTGCAAATAACAAATACACCATCTATGACTGAGTTATGAAGCTGGGCTAGAACCTATGCTCCCTATTGCTCTGGGATAGTAACAGGACTGATGGTAACAGGACTGATGGTAACAGGACTGATGGTAACAGGACTGATGGTAACAGGACTGATGGTAACAGCACTGATGGTAACAGGACTGATGGTAACAGGACTGATGGTAACAGCACTGATGGTAATAGGACTGATGATTTGATGCTAATATGCTAATTTCTAGCTAACAGGTCAGTGTCAGAAAGGCACATGGTATGTAATCTGAAAGCTAATTACTTCTAGATATTGATAATATTAGGATTAATAAATAAGTGTTTATATGTACACTTTAAAAAACGGTAACAGGACTGATGTTGTATGCCGACCCCTCTCTAACAACCGTGATAAAACATGAAAAATAGGACAATTAAGAAAAGAGAATCTTACCTTGCTTACACTGTGGAATCCACTTCATCTAAATGATGTCACGTCCTTGAAATGAAATCACTTCTGGTGTGTACAATTATTTTATAGGGTTTTTTTTCGTGATAGTAACGGGACTGATATGAAATTTGGGGACAATGATAAAATGACATATTTCTAAGACAATATATCTATTTATGTCAAAACCATTGATTAACAATGAGATTACAATTAAGACAATATAAAACTATGAAAATTTTATAATTTTACCAACATTGTACAAATTAGAAGTCCTGTTGAAAAAAAAAAACTATAGCGAGGGACAGGCTAAAATCCTTACCCATAGCATATAATATGTGATTTTAATTATTTAAAATTATATTTTATTGGCTTTTACTTGGTCTTATATTTATGCATATGATATATAGTAACATTAAGTTTTTTACATTACACATTTATTTGTTGTTAAAGCAACTTTAGAACTGATTATTTGTTAGGGACGCAAAAGGTACAGATTTCACGGAATCAACCATACCATTCCAATAGGTCGTTATTGTTGAAAATAAGAATTGCATATATCCACTTGCCAAGTTAAATAACGTTAAAATTACATATTAAAAAGGCATACAACAGGCCAAAAGCATTTCTTTAAAATGAAGTGATATTAAGAAAACAAACCTTTGCCTGCGATATCTATAAAAAAAATCTTATCACTTTATTGTTCCCACTGAGGCAGCCACTGAATATCGCCACAGGCAAGCAGCACTCATGCAAACAAAATAATAACACCATGTCCCAAAAACTCGAACAGATGTGATTAACGGTAATATTCCTTAGTAGGCTATAAATTATGTAAGTATGCTAATTGTATGACTTACGCATTGTCATACGCACAGATGAATAGCAACAATTGCTTAAATGTGTTGGTCCCGACATTTCTACGAGAAAAAAAGTATCTTGCAAAACGTGATGAATATATTTATTTAGTTTGATTCGTTTTATCTCATTGATCAAAAGTTTCGGTTATGGACACAATTATTTTACTTTACTTAAAACATGCTCAGCATTAGCCAATTGGTAAAAAACAACTGTAAAATGTTACTATCACTGTGAATTAATTCACATAACAACATACCATGAACGTAGATTACGTTGTTGACGAATAGGTTTTCCCAGTGTAGTAGGTTCCGTTAGCTCTGTCCAGATCCAGTGTAGCCGGCTGCTGAAGACAAAACTCGCACGTGCTATCTCTCCTTATAACATTCGCTCGTGAAATTCATTTGCCTAAAAAAACGCAATGTTATTCATTTTTTGTATGGAACATAGCTCCATTCGGGCAATTGCTTTTAAAGTGACCAGTTCTCATTTCCAATCATTACTCTCCCCCCTCTGATGCTTCTCAAAGCAGTTACGTTTTTGTACAGCCGGGATCAGCAAGAAGTTCCGCGGACCAAAACTGTCCACAGATTTAATAACACTATATGTGACATTATTCATAGGTATTTCTACAGGAAATACATTATTCCACCGAATGTTTCATTTTAACCTAATGAATGTTTCATTTTAACCTAACATGCAGGCAACATGCTGGAGACAAGCAACCAATTTTTAGCAGCAGCCACAGAATTATAAAGTGAAGATGAACAAGTAAATGATGCTGAAAGTATCTGGAGTAGTCCTTATTAACTTTAGCTTTATTTGACACTTCCTTCTTCCAATAAAAAAAAATCAGGTAAGCCTATATATGGAGGAAGGAAACTTGTCTAAAAAGAATAACCTACATCAGCAATTCCTGCTTACACAAGCCAAAATTCCGTAAGTTTTCCATTCAACCCAAGTTGCAACACTGCGGTGAAGTTAGAAATGTATTGAAGATTCAGAAATTGATAGTCAATAGCTCCTCAACATAACTAGCCAAAGAGAAACAAATTACATTTTCTAAATCTGCCCACGATAGCCAACAAGCAACACTAATTCTTTCATTTTTGCGTTAAAAGGGAAAAAACGTAAGTTATGACTATTGATCTGTTAGACTGAACGATGACCGTCACCATGGTCTTACCTGGAATGATGCAATCCTTCAAACTATACTTGAGACATTATATTAACAATGGCATGCGATTTGACCTTAAGAGGCTTGGCCGTCTATGAGCATCCGGGTGGCCACGCCTCTTCCTCTGGCCTGTAACTCCTCAGCTCGTTCCGAGTGACAAGAGATGGTGAAGGTCATCCTTTGTTCTCATAGATCCATAGTTCTAGTCATAACTTGACTTCATAACCTATTTTGACCTCCCTCAGACCGTCACCACGGTTTTTCCTGGGATGACAAAAACCATCAGGGTTGCGAGGAACAGAGGACTACACACAACTCCACACCGCAGCCAAGCGTAGAACGGCGGAACCCAGTGGTGCAGGAGATGACACATTCACTCTGTAGAACCTGGAAAATGTACAGTGAGCAGACCACATTGCCGCAGCACAAATCTCTGAAAGAGGAACTCCCCTAAGAGCAACCCAGGAAGCAGCTACGCCTCTGGTTGAGTTGGCCACCAAATTAGCCGGGACTGGGAGATCCTGCCCAGAACAGGCTGCAGAGACAATGTCCACAATCTAGTAGGACAAAGTCTGTTTAGACACAGGGAGCCCCAACTTCTTGCCACCAAAACAAACGAAGAGCTGGGAGTGAGAGCTCTTCAGAACCAGAGTGTGGGCAAGATAAGCCCTCAGTGCCCTCACCAGACAAAGTAAGCAGGCTCACATCCCCCTGTGGAAGAGCCAGATCAAGCCAGAAGGAGCTGATCACAATCACTTGGTTAACAGTCTGAGTGTTAACCATCTTAGGCAGAAAAGAGGGATTAGGCCAGAGAGACACACCAGTGTTGCCAGCCTTCTATCTCAACATTTTTCACTAATGGACAGAGCATGTAACTCGCTAACCCTCTTGGCCGAACACACAGCCAAGAGGAAAGCCGTTTTGTGAGACAGAAACCTCAGAGATTTGGTGCCTCCCTGGTGAATTATGTGATACACAGTGGAGGAACTGTGCATCCTCACCAGGACATACATGTCCTGAATAAAAGGGAGGAGAGCCTTCAGAGAAAGGTGAACTGCCCTTAACTCTAAAACAAGGGGGTTCCCACAAACCTCGCTACATCCTGCCTTCCCAGACTGCACCCCAACAGGTCAGGGAGGTATCCATCGTCACCACAGTCCGTTGGGAAGGAATGTTCCAGAGGGGGACCCCTTGGAGCAACAATGCCTGGTCCCGCCATGGACGCAGAGTGTGAAGGCATGTACACGACAGACAAAGCGTCACATGTCTGTCCCACTTCGGGTGGAGGGTGAAGGCATTCAGCCATCTCTGCACCGGCCACGCCCTTAGAAGGCCCAAGGGAACAACAGCCATTGCTGCCAAAATCATCCCCATCAGATCTTTCAGATCTATGGAGGTGAACCACTCTCCCCTTTCTATGGATTCCAATACCTGAGTTGTGGTCAGCATTTTGAAAGGCAGAACCATCATGAAGGCGTTTAACTGCCTTAGGTCCAAGATGGGGCGCAACACACCATCCTTTTTTTGAACAAGGAAGTATGTGGAATAAAATCCAGCGAGCTGTTTGCTGAGATCGATTTCCATGATCATATCCTTCTGCAGAAGGACCAAAAGCTCCTCTGTTAAAAACCAAGGCTGGCCTGGGTCCCTGGCGATAGTCATGCAGACCCGCGAGAAAAGAGCGGGACAGTGCCAAAACTTAAGACTGTACCCATTTGATATTGTAGCCACTACCCAAGGGTCTGACACTTTCTTCACCCAGCTGTCCAGGCATAGCTGGGGACGAGGTCCGGCAGCTACCCTCATGAGGCCCCAAACCTCTGGGTGTTTCCTCTGAGGAGCACCTCTGGCTGGGGGGTGGGGCCAAAACCCTTGCCATCATTGGAATGGCTATCTGGAACCAGCCCCAGGGGGCGAGAGTGCCACATTCTGCTGCCTGCCTGGACCCTAAGCAGGTTGGTGTGGCGGCTGGGTCCTGAGCTTATACCTGGCAACAGTAGCTCTGCCGAAAATATGCTGGACACAATCTCTAGTTCACCATGACTGGTCAGCCCTATCCAACAAACCCTGCGAGTCAGGATAAAAAACCTGCCCCGGATCAATCGGCATATTCTCAAGCTCTTTCCGGATATTCTCCGGCAGAGACGTTTGCGCTAACCAACACTGCCGCCGTGCCATCATGGCCGAAAACATAGTAGACCCAATGTCTCTCATTAGCTGAGAATGGGTTACAAGGGCAGAATCTACGAGATTCATGGCATCCCTGTCATCGGGATTGACAGTGTTCCTAATGACCACCAACAAAATGGCAAGCGCGTTACCAGAACGAGGTAACACACCAGACTTTCAGTCCTATTGCACTCTTTAACCGGACAGCATGGAATAGCAGTCACCCGCTCCAGACCCAGAGACATCAAAGCCGCCATGTCCAATTCAACAGCAGGCATATCCCCCATACCAGTACTTTAGCCAATCTCCGGCATCCTGCATTGAATTGAGGGGCCCCACGCCTCTCTGAGCATCTGTAAATAATATCCCGCCACAGGGTCACCAACCTCCCACTGATGGGGGGCAACCCATCAGGAGAGGAATCCCCCGAGGGCCTTGGCCTCAAGTGGTCCTCGCCACAGAATGCTGAGCCTCAATCTTACCCAACCGATCAGACAAATCACATATGGCAGCCATGATCTGAGACTGAGAGTCCAGTTGCTGACACTGGGCACCCAGAACCCTCTTGGATCGAACCGGGCTATGAGAAGGTCGGGGAGCATAGCGCGTACCCGAGTCCCGCCCCCGTCTATTGTCAGGAGAGTGCTCACGTCTGCGTTTCCGGGAGCGTTTCCTAAAAAAACGTGTCCCACATCATCCTGTGAAGGCTGCACTGCCGAAGCCTGAACAGATGTCTCTGCACATCGGGCTCTCAGGATGCGCTCCTCCACAGGCAGCTCCATCGCAGCTGCACAGGGGTTTTCAATATCCTCCATTAAATGAGCCACACCCAAACAAGATGGGTATTCACGATCACCATCACGGGCATCCATGACAAAAACGGCAGGAGTGTGACACCCTCACTCTGTTATGAATATTTTTTGCGAACAAAAAGCAAACAAACAGCAGAAAACCGTCCGACAACTTAAAAAAGTGGAAAAGGCAATAGACTTCTCAATGGCAAAAAAGTTGAAGGAAATCAGGTACCCAGACACTGCGAACAGGGGCTTAAGGGCAATATACACAGTATGTGTCAATTAAAGTAGGCCAACTGCAAATGAAGCTGCCACAGTAAATGAGAAACTCAAATTCCCATTGCAGCTGCAAACAGGGAAAAACCAGGCACACAGGGTACAGTGAGCAAAAAAACACAATCAAATAAAGGTTTTTACTCTTGTAGAGAAAAAACAACCAGCAACAAACAGTACAAGCACTCCCACAGAGCACTTACCCGACAAAGCAAGCCACAGACATAGGCGCTAGCAAAACAGAGAAAAGGTTAACACAAACTTTGCAACAACTCTCTGTCATGAAATGCAAAACAGGAAAAACACCACACATGATCCTCAGGGACTCAAGGCACCTGCACAAAAGTGACGGATCGATTACAGTGCAGTCCCAAATGCTTGTGTCTCAAAGCAAAATTTACCTGTCTCGGATGAGGCGAGTAAAGCAAAGAGGCATGGCCACCTGGATGCTCTTATAGACAGCCGCCAAGCCTCCTAAGGTATGACACATGACTTTGTTGATATAATGTCTCGAGGATAGGTTGAATGATTACATCATTCCGGGTAAGACCGTGGTGACGGTCTGAGTGAGGTTGAAATAGATACGACTTTACAGTCATGTCTATGGCTGAGTCGCTTTGAATTGTCAGCCAAGGGATCATGTTACAAGTGCATTGTGAATATGGTGAATTGGAAATGCCAATTCCTTTGCAACTAAGAGATATTGACATCTCAAAACAAAAGTAGAGCGCAGGGTCCTGTTTTTATTATTTTGAGTTTGTTAATTGATGTAGTTACCCTATTTTTTACATTTACCGTAGTTCAAATAAATGTCAATAGCTCTGACCCTATATAATCTTTTTAAAAACAACATTCACACATATGTTCAGGAACATCTCCTACACCAGGGTTAATCAACTCTGGTCCTGGAGGGCCGAAACACTTCTGGTTTTTGTTTTCTCTTTCTAATAAGGGACTGGTTAATACCTGGGAAAGCAGGTGATTGCAATTAACTACTAGGTAAAATAAAAAAATCAGAATTGTTTCAGCCCTCCAGGACTGGAGTGGATGACCTCTGTCCTACACCATCAACATCATTTAATTTATTCGTTTTTGGATTTGGCTTATTTAAATTTGCTTTTTTGCATCCGGGTATGGGTCCCGTTCCTTAGGGGTGGTGTATCTGGCTTTTATTCCTGCATGGACACTCCTTGTAGTCATTTATGATTTCAAATTAGGATATTTTTATGTGTTAACTGTTGGAGCAACATCGTCAGTGCACTTGATGACTTAGTACATTAATGCAGTGAAATACTCCTTAATGCTATCTGATGAATCCCAGATCGTGAGTGTCAGCAAAATAGTCTGCATAGCTGCTTCAACGTACCATTTCTTTACTCTATGTATCGGCAGTACTTCTTGTTTGAGTTTTTGTTTGTAAACACGAAGCAGGAGGATAGAGGCTAAGGCCAGGAAGGGACACAGAAGTTGCATCTATGCATTGAATTACGGTAAAATTCACGCAATCATTGCCATCCATGAGATTAATGTAAAAATTCTGACTTTATTCTCAGAATTCTGACTTTGCTCAGAATTCTGACTTCATTCTCAGAATACTGACTTTATTCTCAGAATTCTGACTTTATTCTCAGAATACTGACTTTATTCTCAGAATTCTGATTTTAATCTCAGAATTCTGATTTTAATCGCAGAATTCTGATTTTAATTGCAGAATTCTGATTTTAATCGCAGAATTCTGATTTTACACTCAGAACTCAAATAAACATTTCACATGGCCCTAATCCTCTTCCGATACTGCATTGGCAGAATTCTAACTTTTTTTCTATTTATGAGAATGTTGACACGTGATAGGTAAGTGCTGGCAGGTTATGTTGTCTGGTAGCTAAAAAGCTAAACGAAGAATGGATGAGGGAGAAGAGATGCACAATTTCAACAGAATTATATTTTGAATTATAATATTGTCATTATTTTGACTTTGTCTCAGTCAAAGATGCAAAGAACATTGTCATCTGTTAAAAACTTTGTGCGAGTATCAAAATGCTTTCAACTACGATAAATAGGCTACAACATCTGATTTATTGAAGCATCTAATATGGCAGCACAGCAATGTGAAACTTGCAGTGTGAACGTAGCCAAATTAGGAAGCTGGACATGATATCAGTCTAAATGTCGTGTTATCTAATGTTTTATAACACCATTGTTAACAATAGTGAAAAAGTCGGGAGAGACGTTGCTTTATTTTTGTTATATACTGTATCCCGTCAGGTTTGACAGGCTGCAGTGTTTGGAGTTATGCAGTTTTGCTAATTGTTGACTCCTCCTGTAAGTTTAATTATTATTCCAATAAAGTGGATTCAGTTCTAAAAGGAGCTGGCACACTTTCAGAAGGGGGATTAACGACAGTAATATAGTAATGTAACAAGTAATATAAATAATTACTTTTGGTATCAGTAATACCAAAGTAATAAGTAAAGGAATATTACATTTCCTGAGTAACGTGCCCAACACTGAATGGGACAAGTGCAGATGTTTTAATGATCTCAATGCAAGATATTCTTGTGTCAATACAGTAGTCAAATGCCTGAGATTTACCTTTTCTGAACTTCTTCGTAGATTCATGTTCGGTGATCTAGCCAGCACACCATTTATAATATCAAAATATTCCTTTCAAATATGGAACATTTTCTTTTTATTACAGGCCAGACATTTCATATGGACAAAATTCCCAACTCAGCCACCATAAATTTATAATTTTTGAAAACTACAGCTAGATTCAGAAGAGGCATTTAGTTGACTTGTTCATCAATTTCTGTGACTATAGAACAAACACAATGGTAAAAGGCACCTTTGTGAATCCAAATTGGATTGAGGTAAAGTAAACCTTTCATAAAATGAGTCTGTCAGAATGGACATGTTTTGTCTTTTTTGGTAAGATAAGCTTAGATAAGGAAGGGGAATATTTAGACATCTGCATGGGCTTTAGCACGATTTTTGACCTTGAATGTAACTAGGAAGTAAACAGCTGTCACAGCAGGGGGGGCTGAGATATGCCCCACAGGGAGGAAAAGTAGAAATGTCTTCTGTGAGTCATTTAGGAGTTGCTAGAAGAGTTCATCCACAGATGAATGAGTGTGGCTATACCAATTGAAGATGTAAATAAGCACATTGCTGGACATCGTATCAGGATTAGGGGTGTAACTGTAAAGAAAATTGGAGATGTATATTTGGGAATATTGTGTCTCTTTAAAATTACTGTGATATCCTCTTTGAACATCCTCCGGAACACAGTTAAATCCATTTAAAAAAAATGAAAGAATATGGCACAACCCTGATTATGCCTAGAGAAGCCCGTCCACCAAAACACATTGACCGGGTAAGGAGGGAATTAAGCTTGGGACTTTGTGTAGGCAAGTTGAACCAGTTGTTGTGTCCAGGTATACTAGTTGATTACAAAAAGAATATGGGCCATCGCTTTTGTAATCAGCGTTCACACCTTCTTCAAAGACAAAGAGCGGAGCACGGCTTTTTTACCAATCACAGCACACTGTTTTCAATGTGACACAGAAGGCCGCTGCTGCCTAGTCACACTATCGTCACCTAGTCACACTTGCGCCTTTAGGTACATTATGAGTTGACTGTAAGTCAGAAAAGCAACCACGAGGTCACTGGCAACTATGAAGGGCCTAGAGAAACACAGCTGAGATGGGAGAAACTGGCTATGTGACCACTGGTCTTTATGGACATGTGGCAAGGCGAAAGCCATTGCTAAAAAACATGTGAAATCCCATTTGGACACGCAGAAAACATGTAGGAAAAGGCTCTCTGGTCTGACAAGACCAGAATTTAACTGATTGTCTTTGGCACACAATGCTATGTGCAGCATAAAGCCAACATGGCTCATCACCTTGAGAACACCATTCCTACGGTTAAGCATGATGGTGGCAGCATCATGTTGTCGAGACGCCAGAGCCGTATATATAGAGAGTTTGGCCAACTCAAATCACAGGCACCAGATTGGATACCATCGTCAGATGACTCTACAGTGTAACCATAGATATCCATAATAAAGGCTAGATTTCTTGTCCACGCTGCTGGCCAATGGAGGTCGACGTCTGCACCTGGCGACCATCTTGCCACAGGCAGCTCGCTTACTCATAACATTGTGTGTTAATGGTGCATGCACTTTCAAATAACCATAACTTGCTCAATTTTCTACCAATTTTCAAACGGTTTGGTTTGTTATAAATGTAAGAGATGTATTTATGACACTGCATACATTTAGCATATTGTTTATAAAGCATCCAAATTTATAGCCATGTTAATAACGTTTGTAAGAAACCAAACCATTTGTAAATCCGTCAAGATTTCAGCGAGATAAGAGTATTTGTGATCACTCACCTTACATCAGGTACCATACAGCCCACCAGAAAGCTTGCCTGTGACAAGATGGCCACTGGTGATGACAATAGAGACTCCACCGTAAGACATCTAGCCTTTATATATATATATATATATGTATATCTACGAGTGTAACCCTATGGGGCGAATAGCTATGTTGAAATAAATCGCAAATTTTCACCATATACATAGGCATATACATGTTATTATCAACGTTTGTCAATATGTAAAAGACCCTTACGGAAATATTCCAGTGTACAGTGCCTTGCGAAAGTATTCGGCCCCCTTGAACAATTCAACCTTTTGCCACATTTCAGGCTTCAAACATAAAGATATGAAACTGTAATTTTTTAGCAACAACAAGTCGGACACAATCATGAAGTGGAACGAAATTTATTGGATATTTCAAACTTTTTTAACAAATAAAAAACTGACAAATTGGGCGGGCAAAATTATTCAGCCCCTTTACTTTCAGTGCAGCAAACACTCTCCAAAGTTCAGTGAGGATCTCTGAATGATCCAATGTTGACCTAAATGACTAATGATGATAAATAGAATCCACCTATGTGTAATCAAGTCTCCGTATAAATGCACCTGCTCTGTGATAGTCTCAGAGGTCCATTGAAAGCACAGAGAGCATCATGAAGAACAAGGAACACACCAGGCAGGTCCGAGATACTGTTGTGGAGAAGTTTAAAGCCGGATTTGGATACAGAAAGATTTCCCAAGCTTGAAACATCCCAAGGAGCACTGTGCAAGTGATAATATTGAAATGGAAGGGGTATCAGACCACTGCAAATCTACCAAGACCCTGCCGTCCCTCTAAACTTTCAGCTCATACCAGGAGAAGACTGATCAGAGATGCAGCCAAGAGGCCCATGATCACTCTGGATGAACTGCAGAGATCTACAGCTGAGGTGGGCGAGTCTGTCCATAGGACAACAATCAGTCGTATACTGCACAAATCTGGCCTTTATGGAAGAGTGGCAAGAAGAAAGCCATTTCTGAAAGATATCCATAAAAAGTGTCATTTAAAGTTTG
>JACXGM010007127.1:20609-31382 GCA_016801145.1 Umbra pygmaea | reverse complement strand
GTGTTGACGTTTCTGCCTTTATAACTGAGGGGATTATAATCAGTGGAAGGTTACATTTAAAATAAAAATGTTTAAATTTAATAGTTTTTTCCTGCTCCTTATTCTAAATATGTCATAAAACAGATCAATAATTATCGATATCGACCAATATGAAACACTTATATCGTGATAGAGTTTTCAGCCATATCGCCCAGCCCTATAACCGGACACAGAATTATACAATACAATACCAAGGATTACATGACGTCTACACTTCTAAACTATGATCTATGATCTAAGCATATCTTATACGGTTCAGTCTATTTCTCAACATTTATTTCACACATTTGCCATGGCACGCACTGACGTGTGCCAGGAGAGTCGTTAAAGAAATCTCATCTGTTTTACTAACAACACCGCAATTTAACCTTCTCGACCAGGTGATCCCCCAAACTCCTCTCCCATTGCATACCAAATGGTGATCACTTCCTTGGCGGTGATAGAACAAACAGGCTAGGCACCCCCACATTACGTAATTAAATTATGCACAGTCACGCTGGCGCCAGCCTTGGTATCAACAATAGAACAGTGTTAAAATATTTGAATATCTTCCAGAGGGGGAGGCTAGCATTTGTCTTCTCCTAGAAACCCTGTGGAGACAACATAAGACCTGTACAACCTTTTACAGGTCATAATACCAAATCCCTTTATGAGTGGATCAAAACCAAAATCACATATGTACAGGCTTAAATGTGTGACATACATTGGGGTTTGCCCCCTTTCCATGAACCTTAATTCATCCCAGGAAATCCTTTGTTAGATGAGGAGTGATGGGAAGCCAGCTGTTGAAGGAGTCATTATTTGGTCCTATAAACATTAATTTCCCACTACATGCCTTGTTACCACTGTGCAGGCTGGTGGTGTAATGGTTTGGGGGATGTTTTCTTGGCACACTTTAGGCCCCTTAGTGCCAATTGGGCTTCGTTTAAATGCCACAGCCTACCTGAGCATTGTTTCTGACCATGTCCATTACTTTATGGCCACCTTGTACCCATCTTCTGACAGCTACTTCCAGCAGGATAATGCACCATGTCACAAAGCTCGAATCATTTCAAATTAAGTTGAACATGACAATGAGTTCACTGTACTAAAATGGCCCCCACAGTCACCAGATCTCAACCCAATAGAGCATCTTTGGGATGTGGTGGAACAGGAGCTTCATGCCCTGGATGTGCATCCCACAAATCTCCATCAACTGCAAGATGCTATCCTATCAATATGGGCCAACATTTCTAAAGAATGCTTTCAGCACCTTGTTGAATCAATGCCACGTAGAATTAAGGCAGTTCTGAAACATAGTATTAGTATGGTGTTCCTAATAATCCTTTAGGTGAGTGTATATGCTGCTGAACACAAGTCTTTGGCCATTTGTTGTAAAAGCACATCAGCATGACTTTGTTAACGTGGAGAAAAAACAGTCATCAAATTGCTTAAAAATATTTATTCAAAAATGCATTTGTTACATATTTTGGGATTTCATTGATTATGTGCAGTCAAATAACTTCTTTCTATATTGTTGTTCTGTTTAATACTATAAAATATAGCAGTTAGAGTTGTGTAACAGTGAAGTCTGCTAGCTCCCCCTGCAGGGCAGTCTGAAGTGGAATCAACCAGCATGGCACAGTTGGGGCAGAACGAACACTGAGGTCCACAGCAGAGTCCCTACAAAACACAATGTTATTATTGAACACTGAGTCCACAGCAGAGTCCCTACAACACACAATGTTATTATTAAACACTGAATCCACAGCAGAGTCCATACAACACACAATGTTATTATTAAACACTGAGGTCCACAGCAGAGTCTCTACAAAACACAATGTTATTATTGTACACTGAATCCACAGCAGAGTCCCTACAACACACAATGTTATTATTGAACACTGAGTCCACAGCAGAGTCCCTACAACACACAATGTTATTATTAAACACTGAATCCACAGCAGAGTCCATACAACACACAATGTTATTATTAAACACTGAGGTCCACAGCAGAGTTTCTACAATACACAATGTTATTATTGTACACTGAATCCACAGCAGAGTCCATACAACACACAATGTTATTATTGAACACTGAGGTCCACAGCAGAGTCCCTACAACACACAATGTTATTATTGAACACTGAATCCACAGCAGAGTCCTTTCTACACACACAAACCACAACAATGTTAATACTAATATGATATACAAAATCAGGGACATTGACAGGAATCCCAGGGCCCAGAACAGAATTTAGCGTTCAGAACCCTAATTACGGGTCAGAATAAATAATTCTATGACTACCCAAACACCATGTCATAAACATTTTATTGTTGAATGTTTTAATTCGTAGCAAGGCCACATTCAAACCACTGTTTTCAACACAGGTAATTTATGATGTAATATTTTCCATTCATAACCAAAGTAACAGCCGATATCAGAACTCCATGATGACAGATTAACAACGCGCACTAGCCAGGCAAATATCCTGCACTTATAGGCTAATTTGGCTGGGCATGCCCTGACGACGTGAAGTGAGCATTACTGGAGCGATATTGCGCGAGAGTCTTCAAATATCACTCCGCGGTCCAGTATATCTGGGTCCGCACCGTTCCCAAAACACTTGCCAAACTCCGCTCACATAATCTGGCCAAGATTAAACAAACTGTGACTGTGTGTAAATAGCCCCCTTCTGTCTGTGCAAAGACTCATAATCCTGTTTGACAATGCACAATGCTCATTATACTAATATGTATGCTAGTACTAACTTAAATTGCTCTTACTGCTGGTTATCACTGCACTGCCAAGGTATTGGACATTATACAGATGCGAGGAGTTTATTTTTAGTAGCGTGGGTTATAGGGTATCATTTTTGATTGGCTTTTTGTGGAACAAACCATTTTACAGAGGTTGAATCCCAAAGAGCTATAAAAAAAGCTAGAAGAAAATAAAATTACACTTCATCAATGCAATTTTTGTATTTAATAACAGTGTAACTTTCTTGATAGTACTGAATACTAAAGACTAATAAGTAATTTTATTTGAGCTGGCCAAATGGGCCCTCCTCCAAGCCTGGGCCCAGGACAATGTTACCGGTTGTCCCCCGTCGGCGTCACTGTACAACATTTTTCACATTCTTCATCATATTCTCAAGGTCGATTCAATCAATAACAATAATATTCTAAACATATTAGATATATAACATCCTTGATATAGACACACAGTAACATGCACAACATATGAACAGTCAGATAATTTCTTTCTTATATACATTTTAACTTACTTGGAGACATCTACTTCTTGGTCCTGAATCTTAAGTTTCATTGTTGATCCCTGGACTTCCTCATAGACAACAGGTGGACGGGCTGAAACAAATAGAACAAATACTCAAGGGCTATCCAGGAAATATTTCTGGGCGATAGTCAATATTTCTTTCTATCAAAAATTTTTTTTCAATATATGATACATCATGTTTTGATGAAATGAACTATATGCACTGATGTTGGACATTTCAAAAGCCTACTGAATGACAAAATAATATACCTTACAGTACATAAAAATAACCATTAGGATGCCTTTTCTAAGAACATGAGAAATCAACACTTGACCCCACTGAAGTTAAAACCTACAGGCCTGTTTTTCCTCTACAAAACAGTTGTCCATTCTGTCTCTGACCAACTCTCCTGGTATCTCTCTCAGAACAATATCCTGGTCTCTAACTAGTCAGGCTTCAAGGCACGTCACTCAACAGATGTCCCTCTGCTCTGCATCCATTTTCCCCCCTCTGTCACATATTCATCTCTCTTTGCTTGGCTCAAGCTACCTCACTCTTCTGACCCTCTTTCTTGCGAAGCATACATGCTAGCAACTAAAGCTTGGTACAGTTGTAAAGAAGCGAATTAGACGCAAATAATGCGTTGTGGCTCATCTCTGTGGGTTCTTCACAACCGGAGATATCGTGCCTCAAAGCTGACAATGGTCTTTCTATTTGACAAAAAATATCACAGACAGGAAGTAGGACGTGTATCCTGCATAAAACAACAATTTTTGGAGTTGGAATTGGAAATGAGTGCAGTATTTTGATGTTGAATTGATTGTATGGCCTCGAAACATTGCACACTTGTCCAGGACCCCTGGGAGCTTGACAATAAGCAATAAAAAGCCTTTATCATTATAGTTAACATGCTTTTACATGTAAAAAACAACAAAAAATACATACATTCTTTAGTTTTTTGGGATAAATATTTAATAAAACATAAAATTCAATGACCCAAGATGTTGGATTTCATTCCTCCATGTTGTAGCCATGGGTCTTCTGAATCCAAACCATAACTTCACTGTAGGTCAAAGTATGACCTTTCTAGAGGCCAAAAAACTAAAGCCCCCCATGACCCTGGAGGGTTAACCAACAGATTACTGAAAATCTTGCATCCCACGTTACCGTTTTCACTATGCAATTCGAGTTGTTCATGGGTGCACTTCTGCTATGCTCAAGATCTTAAACGATGTCACAACCGCCATTGACAAAACACATTGCTGTGCAGCTGTTTTTATTAAACTGGCCAAGGCTTTAGTTTTGACCCTGTCAATCACAGCCAGCCATGGTCCGTGGATCTTAATTCGGGGCTCACATTACCATCCGGACTGGGGGAAATGGAATGGTAAGCCACAATATGTTAATTGAACTCAAAATAATTGTTGAAACTGATTACATCAAACATTTTAAGTAAAACTAACAAAAAAATTTAAGATACCTAAGCAAAAATGCTTTGTTAAGTAAAAAAAAGATATTGATGTCTTAAATGGTTGTACACCGCCTGTCAACAAGGAAAGTTTTGATAAAAGTAAATGTGAAACCGGTATATTAAAATAATTGGGATGCATCCTGTGTGCTATAAATTATAGTCTGTATCAGGGGCGCCCTGTAATATCCCTGGGGTACAAATTTTCATGTCTCGTTCTGTGTTTTTCAATCTTCGTTTGGTATAAGAGTGTGGTAGGGGTTTGTTTGAAAAACTCTGCCTTATGTATATGTGCTAGAACTATGACTTCCCTTTTTTCCATGTGTGTCTGTATATAATGAACATTTCAGAGTATGGACTGTGAATTGACATTGTATTGTATACATATCAATGTCCAAATCTGTTATTGAGAGGTGTTATCCTATAGGCAGATAAACATTCTTTATAAATTTTACATTTTCTTGACTGCTAAATATATTTTGTTAGGCTGGGTGCTCAGCTTTTCTTTCCTAGTCTACCAGTCTGTAATAGTATCTGTGAAAGATTGCAAGGAGGACAAAGGGGTGGCACAAAGTTGACCTTTACTAAAGAACATATGTATATTTTGTTGTTTTTATTTGTAAAACATGTAAACCATGATGAATAAGGCTTTTTAATGCATATTGTCAAGCCCCCAGGGCTCCCGGAGCAGTGTGCAAAGTATGGAGGCCATACAAACCTCAAAATGCTGCACCCATTTCTTACTATATTTCTATGTTTTTGAAATCCCAGCTATTTCTTTCTTCCTGTCCATAATGTGTTTAGTAAAAAAGACGACCGTCTAAAAAACATGAACGACTCTGAGGGGCCATAGCACACAGGGATGAGCCTCCACTCATTCTTTTTGTCTGATCTTCCTCTTTCAAATGGTACCAAGCATGTGCGGGTTCGCAAGATAATCGTGCTTGATGCTCTAGAACATCGGGAGACTGTGAAGGGTTTTAATTAGCCTTTCTGAAGCCACGCTAATATAACGACTTAAAAAAGACACTTCTTTTTAGTTTCTAGGTTTTCAGCAGTGAAAAATCTGTTACGGTCAGACGGCAGCCTTAGGCATCATTTTTCCAACTAGCGTCCGTGGAGAACCAAACTTCTGATAGGGTGGGCCGACTGCTTGCCTTTACGTGATTTGTCAAGAGATCTAAAGTAAGTCATGTCGTGCCCTCTGGGTAGTGTAGTTTATGTAATGTTAGGGTCATTACCAACACTTTCTCTGTCAGTGGTTGAGTACAGGCTACATGTGAGAAGCAGCAGTACACAAGAAAAAGTGCAGGTACACTTAAGAGCACTGGATGTCATGAGTCAAATACCCCATGATATTGCATCCCAACCCTGTAGAAGGAAGGCCACTAGCCCAACACATCCCCTGGGGAGCCAGAGACTTACTGTACATACTATGTTAGCCAAGCTACCCAAGCTCTCTGATGGAGGTGATAAGTGTGATTCTTCACTTGAAAGGCAGATTGTGGGCAAACAACTCTGTGTGGGAGATATATTTCAATTATTGGCTCAGACTGCTGGACATGAAGCCAGCCCCATTCTACAAGCAGGAGGCACTGGACCTACAGTGTCAGATTCAATTCTGCTGACTTTGTACATTTGCACACTGACACAGAAATTATCAATTTATAATTTTAATGTATTCCGACCAATTGACACACACACCAGGGACTGTTTACCCATTTAGTGATTGTTCACTCATAGCTGCCAACTCTGGTGCAGTGCCTGCGAGACTCACACATTTGATTGGTTTCACAGTGGCATGTGAGCGTGTGAAACCAATCAAATGCATGGGTCTCACATGCACTGCTTGAGAGTTGGCAGCTATGGACAATGGCCACGTTTACACACTAATAGATTCCCGAATCCGCACAAGCCGAGACAAAATAATTTCCATACTGTTTGTATTTACAAAGCCATGTCTCTAGAATGCAATCTCGCTTTGTGGGTATGTCATTCAAGACGTTTTGAGCTGGGTGCCTGAGCACTTTGCTCATAAACCAGCCCAGCCCATTGACTTATTCAAGAGAGACCAGAAAGTTTACACACTACAATATAGTTGACATGACTGAGGGAAAGGCAAATACATTTTAATGCCTGGTTGTAATCAATTGATTTTCACAGTGGGTGGAAAAATTCCTAACTACTTACTTTGACGGTGTGTAAGTAGACACATTTTAGGCAAATTAAATTTAGGGGGTTTTGAGGGATGCACAACGTTATCATCTGATAATGACACCCACTTCGCTGCCTACATGGTGAAGGAAATGTGCAAATGTCTAGAAATCAAGCAAATATTTCTTCAAGCAAATATTTATTTCATGCATTTTATCACTCTTAAATTGCATGATTCTGTAAAGAGAAATAGGACTCTGGAAAGCACTTAGGCTAAAGCATGTGCAAGAAAACAGGTATGTATCAGGTATATTGTTAACAATTGGCATTTATGAATAGATATGAGGACCTCAGTAAATAGAAGATCAGGCCTGAAACCTCATGAGATAGATACAAAGACTTATGACTGTGCCAATGGTAAATCCACAGAGTGTAAAACATTTTGAATATTTTGATCACGAATTTGAGATTACTTGAAAGGTTTAACCTGTGTTATTAGATGTGTGGTTTCACAGGTTCACCAGACCCACTCAACAGTGGAACCAGATCAGTAGAAACAACTCAACACAGATGATCATGTTCTGACAAACATCCTTGTAGTGAGGTTTCGCCTAAGGGAGGATTGCCTAGCACTAATCTCACTTTGGCTTACAATGCACACTGTTGGTGCCACTAAATATGAAGAGCATATAGATATAGCAAGATTGAGAAGAAGTAAATAATAGGTGGGCTTACTTAAAGATGAAAATAAGGGGTAATAGGAAATAGACTTGCTTTGCTCATACAGTACCCCCGTCCAGCTTGGATACTATATTCGGTGATCAGATGAATTGCTAGCAAATTACACTGTGATATTTATTTTTCTAATGGGAAGACCGAAAATATAAATAACATGATGTGGGTTTGTGGAGATAAAGCATACCTGAAGCTACCTAAAGAGCAAGCAGGATGTAATTATCTAGTGAGTTTGGTGATAACTAATTTAGCGACTGTCATCATCACTAATGTCTTCCGACCAATTGACGCATTTCCCAATCAGAACCTTCTAGAATGAAGCGGGCTAAAGCTGAGCTTATCTTGCAAATTAATTCCACTGGAGTAGCACATTTGTAGAAAATTGTGCATTGTATTATTTATGTGGTATGATCTAATGTTTGTGGCTTAACACATAGATAATATCACTTACACCCTACAGAAATGTGTTAAATTGATGAGAGTAGGATTTTACATGCTGGCAAGGACGGGAGGGCTGTGTTTACTAACTGCTTTGGCAGAAATATAGGGATGCATTTGGGCCCACAAACATTTTATTATGGTTCATCTGCATTTGCAATATCCTATTAATTGGTTTGAGAGCTTTGTTACTCCAGTAAACAGAGAACCGGATGACAGAGACTTAGAGACACGTCCAACAAGGTGCCAAGAAGGAGCCTTCTGAGACCAAATCCAGGAAGGGTCCCAGAACCACAGGGACCTAACTACACCACAATGCAGCCAATGAGGTATCAACTTCAGGACCTGGGGGGTCACTTGACAATGCCCCTACAACATCACCAATCCTGCCCGTGGAACGCAGACTGCAGGAGGTGTGTCCAAAAAAGGAGCCCATTCCACCACAAGGACTTAGACATCGCTGGAGAACACAAAGAAGTGCACAATACACACTGATACACAAGATTTAAATTGAGAGGAAAAGGTCTATAGGGTATAAATCTTGAGAACACAACTGAGGGTTCTCTTCAAAGATGTTTAGGCCACTCATGAAGAATGGTTAAAAAGTTTTTATTTTTGTGCTCATTAAAACATTACTTATTGCACTTATTTTACATTTGAAGTTAGACATACATTTGTTGAATTAACACAACATGTCTATAACTAAATGTCTGTAGTTTAAATTATTATTATTAGGTCAAATTACATAAAATACCATAGGCTAACGGAACATTCATTCACAGTGCGTAGATTTATAAATGTCGCTGTGATTTACGAACATGCTCAAGCAAATGTTCGTATTGAGAAATCTCACATTTTGAGAAAACACGGTTTACGCACAGATTTGTGCGTACGCACAGATTTGTGTGTACGCCCACTTGATAAATGAGCCTGGTCACTCATGGTTTCCGCACAGATTTGTGCATACGCACACTTGATAAATGAGCCTGGTCACTCATGGTTTACGCACAGATTTGTGCATACGCACACTTGATAAATGAGCCTGAATAAACCACCTGGTCTTCCTGGTGGACCTCTATATCATGATTGACAACTCTACAGTGTCCCTCTACAAAACTGCAAATAAATTCTGCTTGATCTCTGAAAACAACCCTTTGTTTCTAGCTAACGAAACGTGTCTAGCTTTTGCAGGATTGTGATAGAATATGAATGAAACAGACATGTTTCAGAATAAAATATATAAATGTGATAGTTCTATTCTGAAAACCTCAGTCAAACAAGCACATGAGGATCATATAAAAAATGAAAAAATGGGGTCAGGACTAAATGAAAAACTAAAAACAAAAGAAAAAGTAGACTGTTAGACCCGTTATAATGTATCTATTGTTAACTAGCTCTAATTTAATCAGAAGACTACATCCTGACTACATATGAAATGCAGTGTGTCTTAATATTTAACTCACCCATAATCCCAGTAATGTTGTCCCCCGTTGGGCGCTGCCTCAGGATGGGCCACAGAAACTTAATTCCATTCTTCTCATACAGCATGATGTTCACCCATGTTGATCCAATGGTGATGTCCATATCCTTGTCCTGTAAGATCAGAGACACTCTGCAGGTAGAGACATAACAAGAATCACATTCATGAATTCATTTAACTAGGCAACATAACTAATATAAAACTGTCTCCATACAACATTGTCTCCAATGAATATCTGAGGCAAAAATCTAGACTGAATGCTTTACCCACATTATTTCCACTTCACTTGGTTTAAATTGGCTGTACTACACCATGAAATGTCCATAACGCAAACACGAAAATAGAAACACAAATTAAACAAAAACACCAACATTATTTTTTCTGAAAGTCTGCAATTGTTGTTGTTTATTGATTTAGCACCTGTTTGTGTTATGGATGGCATTATTCCTCCAGGGGTAAGAGTTCTGTCCGCCATTGATGATAATGCCAGCAGTATTTATCTCAATATGTTGGTTATTTTTGTAATGGATCACAATCTTCTGGTAGCCTTTACTATCTTCTCCAAGCTGGCCATTCATAGAAAAATCTGAGGGTAGACATGGACAACATTTATTTAATTATTCTGGGGAAGTGAGTAGTAAAGTGGACTGGTCAAGGAATTAAGTACTGTGTTTTTAAAGAATTCTAAACAAATTGGGTGTGAATTCAAAGATTAAGTCACCATGGTTGGGGTCCTTTAGCAGTCTGAGTGAAAGCTCTGCAGGGATGTCATAGCACAGTGGGAGAGCCTGACCATCAGCTGGCAACAGGACCCTCAGTGGAGCTTTCACTGACAGAAGATAGAAAGAATGTGGTTGGTTGAGAAAAAGAGGAGAGGAAATTGAGAAGAACAGACAAGGATGTAAGAAGACCGACAAAAGAGAGTGAGAGAGAAATTAGAGGAATGGATGAATGGAGATGGACACAGATAATTAGGGTGGAACAGTGAGATAAGGAAATAAACAAAAGTGTTTAGAGTAACAGTTGCACTACCTGTTATTTCAGTTGGAAGCAGACCCACATAGTCTGTAATATGAGAGAACACAGAGGAAATCCTTCACACAGTCAGAACATTACCACAATGAAAAGTTAACAGACACATTGACAAGGCACACACACACACACACACACACACACACACACACACACACACACACACACAC